>JAABKJ010002670.1:0-27415 GCA_011634705.1 Andricus grossulariae
GTTAAGCATCACGGTGAGAAATTGTCTTGTTCATTTTCGTTGACTTTGACATGACTGAGCATGATTCCTTCGCTACCCCACGCCAGTCCGTCATTAATTCAAAACAAGCTTGATTTTCAACTTAAAAATATCAATTTTTAACTAAAGGTGGAAGAATTAAATTACCAATTACAGCAATATGAATTTTCAACCAAGAAAAAAGAAATTTTCATCAAAATAGTTAAATTTCCATCCATATGGTTGAATCTTCGTTATAAAAAATGAATTATTGACAAAAAGTGTAATAGTTGAAATTTCTATCAAAAAATATTCACATTTTAAATTAAAAATAGTTGAATTATACAAAAAAATAAGATTTTTGAACAAAAACCAACCAAGAAAGATTTGACTTGCCCCCAATCCCATGTTGTATTGTGTGCCCGGGAAATGCTCCAACAAATTAGTATTAAAGATGGAATTTTTTTTAACTTTTTCCACATGAATTGTTTTTATTAGATAATTAACAAGTTTCCAAGTATTTTCTAACTAATTTTGTATTGTTTAAAAAATTTGTTTGCCCCTGTAAATCGTGAAAAGTTATTATTTTGCAGGATAAATGATACAGTTCATAAATTTTAAAAGTATTATCTCTTGTTCGATATATTGGATAATTATGTAATCAATTTGTATTTGTTTAAATAATTTTTTCTATAAATCGTGAAAGGTTATTTTCTTCTGGAATGAATGACACAACTAACGAATATTGATAGTAATATATTTTTAAGGATATTTGGCAGTTATTGAAAGAATTTTCATTTGTTTAAACAATTTTTTTTCTCCTGAATCTTGAAAAGTAACTATTTTTTGAAATTAATAACGTCGTTAATTAATACTTAGAGTGATATTTTTGTGAAAGACAGTTTCCAATTACTCAAATTTGAATTTGTTTCCTCTGTGAGACTTCAAAAGTGACTATTTTCTGAAATTAATGACTCATTTAAGGAAAGTTAAGAGTGATATTTATTGTAGAGGACAGTTTTTAATTATTTAAACAATTAAGAATCATTCACTTGCGCCTTTTCATAGGAAAAGTGTCCATGTCGCTTATTATTCAGTATTTTCTTACCTGAGAACTTACACCCTAATTTTGTAAACAATAATCATTTTTTAAACATATTTTTTCAGTTACCTGATGGATTGTTTTTTTAAATCTATTTCCTTGAGATAAGAAAATGTTATCCATCTCTCCTATGAAAAGGAGCAAGCGATATTAATTATTTGAATGATTGCAAACTGTCTTTTACGAAAAATACCACTCTTAACATTCAATAACTGTGCCATTAATTTCAGAAAATAATGACTTTTCTCAATTCAGAGAGGAGGAAAATTATTTTAAAAAATGATAATTGTTTAAGTAATGTCCAAACATTGTAAACGTGGAAAACATTATACAATTATAAATTGTTTAAAGAATTGCAAAATATGTTAAACAAAAAATATTACTCTTAACATTCATCAACTGTATCATTTATCCCAAAAAATAATACCTTTAATAATAAATGATTTACTGAAAAAAATTGTTTAAGAAATTGAAAATTAGTCAAAAATACTTCGAAACTTGTCGCTTATCGAATAAAAATAATTAATGTTAGAATGTTAAAAAATATACTGTCTTTAGCATGAATTTTACATAAACTTAACTTTGATTTAAAAGAAATCAATAACAAGTTCATCTTTTTTTCGATTTTTTCTTTCAAAACGAACAGATTGTGAGGGATCGATAACCAAAAATGAAAAAACGCATTTTCGGACAACTCTACAGTCTCTAACATCTGTTTGGCGCCGCCAAGACACTTTCTTGTCAAACAGAAAATTTTTCCAGTTATGGGCGATCCAGAAACTAAGTTACTAATTTTGGGCTTTTTTTACCTCCCCTCCCTCAAAAGTAATATAGCCGTTGGCTAAACATGGATTATACGTTTAAAAATTCTTTTAAATAAAATTAATTTAGATAACATATTCAATTTAATACGAAACACTTTAAATTCGTAAGATTCCAAGCCGAAATTTTCAACGAAATTAATTGAATTTTCAACCAACAAATATTTTCCACTTAAAGTGATAAATTTTCAAAACCAAAAGACAAATTTTCGAAAATAAAATAATAATTTTCAACCTAACAGTTGCACTAACAACCAAATAGATGAACTTTCCAGTAAAAGATACTAGTTTTCCTAAAAATAGTTAAACATTAAACCAAATAGTAATATTTTTAAGCCAAAAAGAATCACTATTTTGAAGACAGTTGAATTTTTAACAAAAATAAGGTACTTTTCAACTGAGTAAGATAAATTTTCAACTAAGAAGAATGACTTTTCTACCATAAAAGATGTATTTTCAATCCAACAGGAGAAATTTTTAACAATATAGTTGAATTTTCGACCAAAAATGATGAATTTAACAAAATAGTTAAATTTTCCAAAAATAATTAGACATTTAATAAAATAATTGAATTTTCAGCATTTTTAATCAAATGATCGAATTTTAAAACAAACAAAATTAAAATTTGATCAAGTATTTGAATTTTCAAGGTAAATTTTTTAGAAGACAGTTATTTTCATCAAAAAAGTTCATTTTTAACTAAGAAAGATGACTTTTCTACCATGAAAGATAAATTTTCAACAAAAGAGTAAATTTTCTAAGCTAAAAAGTCGAATGTTTTAGAAAAGCCGTGAACTTTTAAATCGGAAAAGATTAATTAAAAAGAAAAAAATAATTTTCAATTAAGAAATATGAATTTTTAATAAGACAGTTGGTTTGTCAACCAAAAAGTTGAACTTTTGATAAACAAGACTAATTTTCTACGCAAAAAATACGATTCTTTAACAAAATATATGAATTTTCTACCAAATAGTTGTACGTACAACAAAAAAATGGAATTTTCAACAAACAAGATTAATTTTCTACCCAAAAAGTCAACTTTTCAATAAAATACATGAATTTTCTACAGAATAGTTGATCTTTTAACATAACAATTTAACATTTTTAATATAATATAGGATAAAATTTCAAACAAAAATAGAATAGTTGAATTTTCTGATCAAAACTGTGATAAAGAATAGCTTTGAACAAAGAAAAGAATTTTCCACAAAATGATTAAATTTTCAACCAAAATAGAATGGGTAAATTTTCAGATAAAAAAAGAAATAATTGTTAACAAAGAAATGAATTTTCAACGAAGTTGTTAAATCTTCAACCAAAAAGATGAGTTTTCGACCCGGAAGATTGATTTTCTACAAAAAAAGACGAATTTTGAACAAAATACATGAATTTTCAACAAAATTATTCAATTTTAAGGCTGTGCTACGTGGAAAAGTTGAATTTTCAACCAAACAGTTTAATTTTCTATAAAATTGTTGATTTTTCAAGCCAAAAAGATGAATGTTCTACAAAACACAAGAACTTTTGACCTAAAAGTTCATTAAAAAAAGTAATTAGTTGAATATTTAACTATAATTATGAATCCTTCATGAAAAAGTTAATTTGTTTACAAAGTACTTTAACTTTGAGTCAAATAATCGACTTTTCAATCAAAGAGGATGAATTCTCAATGAAGCATGTAACAGTTGATATTTCAACCAAAACAAGTGCATTTTTAACCAAAGAACATAAATTTTCAACCAAGAAGATTAAATTCCTACCAAGAAAGACGAATTTTCAACAAAATACATGAATGTTCAACCAAAAAGTAGAACTTTCGACTAAAAAAGATCAGTTTTTAACCAAATAGTTAAATTTTTAACTGATAAAGATAAATTTTTAACCAAAAATGGAATAGTTCAATTGTCATTTAAAAAAATTTATTTTCAACCATACGTGGAACAAACTTTCATCAACATAGTTGAATTTTTCACCGAAGAGATGAACTTTCAAGTGAAAAAATGAATTTTTAACAAAGTAGTTGCATTTTTTATAAAAAATATGACTTTTTGACAATATAGTTGCATTTTCAACAAAATAATGAAATTTTAGACTAAATAATAGATTTTTTGACCAAACGAGATGTATTGCGAACCAAAATATAATAGTAGCCTTTTCAATAAAACAATGAACTTTTATCCAAAAATATATGTAGTTGAATTTTCTGAAAGTACCACCCCTAATCACATTACATATAAAAATAAAAATGTGAAAAATTGATTAATTAAACAAAATTAACTATTTTTGGCCTACCATATTAGACACAGCGGAGTATAAAATACAATAAATTAATTTAAAAAAAAAACTAATTTTAAATATGAAACAATGAACTGACTTACCGACCGCTGCATGTCGGTAAGTAATAGCCGAGCTCGAAGCTTCGACAGAGTCCCGCCAGTTGCCTGATGTAATACCATGTAACAATTGCAAGAACTTGTTCAACACAATCTCGAGTCTCAACAGTCAGTGCCTGGGGCCAGCTGAGTGACCTTCAGTGTTTGTAAACAGATACACGTTGCCGCTGCGAAGTGCTGTGCTTAAGGTTTGGAGCCGATTCGAGTGCGCGAAAAAGTTCTTTTAATTGTGCTAATCAGTTTAAGACGGAAGAATCATGGAGGTAGAACAGATGTGCATCGCAGAAAACGAGGTGGTGAGTAGGAAACATATGTGCAAAATAGATCAACAGTGGGGCATCGCGATGCCTGAAATAGGTGACAATCCTTCCCATGGTCAGTGACAGCAACACTTGTGTGGGCGATTACTTTTGTTATCGCGGAATTCGTGAGGACAAAGTGATTCTTTTGTTTTTTCACCCTTTCGCAGTCCAACAAAGGGCGTTGTTTCTTGTCGTGACGTCAGGATGGCAGGTCGCCTCGCGTTATTGCCTGTGGGTGATTAGCCTGGGGACGGGAGAGGTGCGTATTGGAGGGATTCCTGTTTTGACGGATTTCCTTTTTCCAAGCTGCTTTCACGTTTCCAGGCAGTTGGACAAGCTGTCGCCTTGTGTCTCTCCTGTACGACCTTTCTTGTGAATTTCCCCCACCAGATGTCACTAGTTCGCGAAGTTGTCACGTGACTAGCCAGGGATGTCTTTTTGCCCAAACAATGGTGAATATCACGGGGTGAACATACATTCATTGTTATTGTCTGTTCCAAACGAATTAGGAAGGAGCGTTTTTGTCCCTGGCTGTTTTTATCCATTTTCTAAATGTTGAACTGTTGTGATCCTTACGAGTGCTTTTACGTTAGGTTAGGAAACACATTTCTTGAACGGTCTGAGAAATTAATTGTTTGACTGGGATTTTTGACAATTTTTAGTAGAAAACCCAATACAATCCTATATAAAGAAAGTTTTGTAACCAAATATATTGAATACCTTGCACTCATTTTTGTTGAGAACCTGATTGGAAATTCGTTCACTTATTAGATTTGAAATTTCAAAAATAAATCCGTTTCTTAACTTTAAATTTTTTTACAACTGTTAATTTAATGTGTGATCGTTGTGGTGGCAAAATATTTCATTGTTCGTGCAGGTACAAATCTTAAATTAACAATTGATTGATTATGACGGATTAAAATTTTCTTGGAGTGGCTGAACCTTTATTTACTACTAAGGCATACGTATTTTAAAATAAACAAATATTTATTTACAATGTTTTTGTAGGGTTTGTGGCTACTGAACCATAAGTAGCCATTTTCTGATATATTGCCATATTTTAAGTATTAAAACTTATAAGAAAAGTGCATAATTAATTTAAAGTACCTTTTTTTTTTACTAATTTTGACCTTTATAGTGCAATACATCTTTGTACTTAAAATATTGAAATATTATATGAACGGCAAATGGGACAAACGTGATCGCAAAGGGTATTTCTTCTCTACATTTTTATTAAAAAAAATGGATAAGAAAGAAGAAAGAGTACAATAATCGTACATAGTGCGTGTGTTCGTTGGCTAGTTTCGCTACATTTAACTAGAAAGCCTAAATTTTTGCATCATTGTCTTAATATTTAAATTTTCAATTTTGAAGGTTCGAATTGAACCATTTGAATTCTAAATTCCCTTTGTTTATTTTCCGAAATAAAATTAGTACACGTACTTAAAAAATTTAAGAACCATTTTTCCTTTTACATCTCCTAAATTATTCTATTCTGAACTAGAATATGCATAAACATCTAAAAAAGTATTGAAGCTGAAACAATTTGAAACATGTTGAAAATGTGAAAACCGGAGACAGAAGTTCTTATCAATAAAAAATTGGAACCGTTAAAAAATATATAGTAATTTGGAACAATAGTATTAGAAGGTGATCACTTTTTAATTGAAATGTATAATAAAAAAATCACGAATGTTTCTTTACACGATTTCATACTAATCTATTTAGGATTTGAAAAAAAACTTTAGAGCTAAAATATTTTTTGGCTGGTCCAAATGAAATATTTTTGAAGTTTCATTTCATATTTGCATTCAAAGTATTAATTAAAGTAAGGCCGAAATTACAAATCGTGGAAAGAATATTTAAATATACTAGTAAGTATCACAATTTTATTATTAATGATGGTATTTTTTAAAAGATAAAATATTCGTGATTAGAACGATTTTAAATATTTAAAGATGGTTTATTTAACAAATTATTCTTGTACTTTGTATATCTCATTGAATCGATTTCCAACCTAGATATATCCATTTGTTTAAAAATAAATTCCTTAATGGATATAAACCAATCAAAAATCTTCTTAAATTATTTAAAATATAAAATTCTTTATAAAAGGATTGTGTCTTCTTTTCTACGTGTAAAAATTAACGAGATGTCTCATCGTCCCGAAATCTATCTAATTTAAAAAAATACATTCCTTAATGGGCAGAAATCATTAAAAAATTAACCATATTTGCAAATGTACAATTTCTTATGAAAAGATTGTTTCTTTTTTTCTACATGTATAAGCTAATGTTTAATCTTTCCCCTATTCTCCCACTGTTTTTCGTGAAAAAGTTACCCTATTTCTCCTTTTTTTGAGCTCCTTTTGTGCTGTGCTCCCTGAATATAAGTTCTTTACCTTTGTAAGTAGATTGCCTGATTTTATTATCATTGTTTCAAATTTAAATTTTTTCAATTTTTTAAGGCTCGAATTTAACAGTCTGATTTTTTAAATTCCCTTCGTTTTAGTTTTAGAATACGGAACTTAGAACATATGTAATTTAAAAAATTAGGTGTATTGATTGCCCATTTTCGAAATTGCTTAATTTTGGCGACCATAAACTTCAAATATTCCAGCTTTAAATGCGAGATTAATTTTTCCGTTGGTAAAATTGTAATGTATTCCAATTTAATTTGCAGCTTTGGAAGCCAAAAATAGTTTCTTTTTTATTTAACATCCAAATTCAAAATTAATAAAATTGAAGCACTCATAATACATTTTTAATTCAGAAAGTTTGAATTGAACTTCAAAAGAAAACTTTTGAGAACTTCAAAAGAAAAGTTTTAGGAATCTCGATTTTTAAGCTATTAACTAATGAAATAAATATTTAAAAATTACATAAAAAATATAATACAAAAATATATAATATATAAAAGTACATATATAAAAAAAATATAATATAAAAATATAAGTAAAATTAAATATTTAAATATTAATTGAATGAATAAATTAAAAAATGCGGAAGAATAGGATATTTACAACATATAGTTGAAAAGTGAACAATTTTAACTGTAAAGTTTTAAAAAATTGTACTTTTTAAAGTTTAAGTAATCAAAATTAAATAATTTTTTGAGTATGAGTCGTTCTAGTGTAAATAATTAAAAATCTACATTTTAGAAATCACCAAATTGAGTTGAAGCATTCAAAAGTGTAGCAGTTTAATTTTTATGTATTTAGACATAAGTCTGAATTTTAAATTGGAAACGTAAACACTTGGATGACTTTAAATTATGATTATTAAATTACTGAATTAAAAACCTTCACCCGAGTCACATTTTCCACGAGCTTCATATTTTTACCTTTGATGCATGTTTCATGTGGTAGCAGACACTCCGTATGTTAGTTTACTGTAGGTTCTTTATTTATAAGAGAAAAATATTTTGTCATTTATTACGTTGCAAGCTTATAAATATAAAAAGGAAATATACAAAATTGTTTAGAAATTAAAATCCTAAGAAATAATATTTATATTTTATTACAAATAAGTAAGAAAATTTTTTTGGGGTGTTTAATAGTGATATATTATTTAATCGCCCACGTATCCAATTGACTGGACAAAATATTTTCTCATGATAGAGAATTTATAGCTGTAATTGAGCTTTTTTACAGTGAAAATTAATGAAGATTTTACCGAGAAATATATGGGCACTTTCGATCGTACTTTCATGGGTCTGGATAAAATATTTGTTATTAAAACAGTCATATTTTCCTGAATCAATTACAATGTATAATAAAAATATACTCACAAAATTAAATGATAGTTCATAATAAATAATGGATGGCACGCTAAACGAATACTTTTAATGTTTTTTGATTGACAGGCAAGCGAAAGTTTCTTACTTTGAAATTGATTCGTTAAAAATTAATTTTTGATTGATGAATTATGGAATACCATTGTACAATGTATATGTCATAGGACAGATGCTGCCTTTTTACGCAAGTACAACGTTGCTACTCATATTTATCATTTTGTGAAATGAAGGTACTATATTCCTATAGATTTAGTTCAGAAGGTTGCTTAAAGAATAAGGATCTTAGTTTAGCAGCTGGTAACTTTAAATTCCAGTTACAAAGTCAAGATTATTTTGTATTCCGAAGTTATTGTCATTAGATAAAGAAAAATCGGATTTGGGGAGTATTACATGTAGGGGAGATTAGGGGTTTCTCCACCTGAAAACCAACCATGAGGGTAAAAGTTACCTTTGTTTCTTTGTGTTTGACTGTATGTGCCTTCTGTAAGCTGTATAAAGTTTCCTCTACATCTGAATATTCTTCTTCTTAATAAATGATATATCCTTTTTTTACTAATATTTAGTGAAACCAAATTTTAGTATGAGAATAAAGTATTATATTATAATTAAAATAAATGTATTTGAATTTTATTTCATATCAAGTGTATTATAACAATCAGAACGAGTTTGAATACGAAAATTTCTCGTGTTAATGTCCCTTCCGGGTGATATTATACCACATTTTCTTTTATTAATCCAAATAATTTCAATAACGTTTCGCTGGGTCGACATCACACAATTCCGATATCTAATTTCTGTGCATACTTCAAAGTTTCATTAAAGTTAGAAGAAAAACTTTTATTCCGGAAAATATATTCAAAGTCGAAATACGTGCTCATACTACTGGACTTGTAATACATTATTTATAGAAAAAAATGCTGCTTCAAGAAGTTACGAGAAATGCTTGTAATTATTTTATAAGTATTTAATAATTTGCATCTCTTTATCATTCAAAAGATTGGATTTTTATGTCCTTCCAGGGGATATCAATTTTTCATGTGTCATTATTACATAGATTATGGAACACTAAATTCTCCTGAATGGAAATTACAAATTTAATGGATACTTAAATTTTTGTTCTTTTACCATGTCGTTTTACGGTATTATAAAATGCAGGAAAACATTAGTAGATCCTTTATATCCTCTAAAGTTTCTTTTATCTTTATATTGAAAGTTGTCAGGGTTTTTATTTTTTATGTCTATTGTATTTTTACTGAAATCCGACTTAAACCTTGAAATTGGGTTTCTCTTGGAAAAATGTTGTTTCCTTTATATCCAGGAGAGATGCCAGCCATTTCGGATTTAAAGAAAAGTTAGAGCATTTTCAAAAATGTTGAGACAATTTTTTTTCAAGATTAAAAATTTTTATGTACGACTATTCGTAGTATCAGCAAACCAAGCAATTATTTATCCTAATGACTTTTTTCGATAAAAAGAAAATTATCAGAGTTATAGCATCTACAATATTTAAAAAATCAATGCAAAATGAAAATTTTAAGCCAAGCAACGCACGATATGAAAAAAAGTCATCAGAAGAAAAACGTTTATTTTCGAAAGCCCTACAAGATTATCATAACCACTTTTTGAATTTTCTTGAAAAATCAAAAATTAAAAAAATAATGATAAATAAAAAATTCCATTTGGCGGTCAAACTTTGCATTGTCAAAATATACGAGAAAATATGAACAGACAAAAATTGTGCTCCCAAAAAAGGTCTACAAATTTTTAATAAATTACTTTTTCATAGAACTTGTAGTTTTTTGTTTTAATCGTAAGAAGTAGCCTTAAGAATGAAAAATTTAATTTTTGGACCAACGGCACAAACTACGAAAAAAATGAATCGACAAAAGTTTTTCATCTAAAAAAGTACTACAAATTTATTATTAATGATTTTTTCTGGTGCACTTAGTTTTTGTTTTAATCGTAAAAATAGCATTAACAATAAAAAAATGTGAGAAAACAAAAAAAGGTATGAAAAAAATGAATAAACAAAAGTTGTTCATTCAACAAAGATCTATCAATTTGGTATGAATTATTTTTTAAGCTGCGTATTTTTTATTTAAATCGAAAAAATAGCCTTGAAAATAAATATATTAATTTTTTGGAAAAACGACACAAAGTGCAATAAAATATTAATTAACAAAATTGTTTTTTTTTTCATAGAATGCGCACTTTTTTAATTATAAAAACAAGATAATGAAAACACGTCTGTTTCAATATCAATACATATTATGAATTTTAATAATATAAATTGATTGAAATGATACATTTTTCAGGGTAGCTGAGAAAAAAAATTGGTGTAAAATAAGGAACAAATATTAAAGTATGAAATCTTGAAAACTAAAATTTGTACATTATTTTGCAATATCTGAATAAGCAGTTCCAGACCGAGGTACAGAAATAAATATAATATACATTTGATATAATAGAGTTGAACTTAATGTGGAAAAGTTCACACTTTGGACAAAATCGAGTGCGAAGCACGAGATGCGTGATGAGAATGTGTTCGTTAAAGCCGAACGAGCTTTAACAAAAGAAAATTCACAATCATCAAATTACAGTTGTCGATGCTTGACCTTTAACTTTAAAAGGTTCGTGCACAAATGTGCAGGAAGTACAAAGACAATCCTCTAAATAATGACAAGAACCCGCAAATTATTCCATGACTCTTTGTATTTAAAAAAAAGGAATTTTAGTATAAAGTCATAAAATTTCGAAGTTGACTTAAAATTTCTAAAAATTATAGGTTGTATTAATTTTTTTAACCCGAAATTAGCATTTTTTTCAACAAAACTCATCATTAGGATTCTCAATTTTCAACAATTTGAAGTGATGTTGGAATTTTACACTGGAAATGAATTTTTTATTCAATACTTATTATATTTCAAAGATTAAACATTTTAAAATAATTTACGTTTTTCGGGGTTGTTAGCGATTTTTACGGGAAATTGAAATTTTCAAACAAAAATGATTAGATTTTAAAGGTTCATAATTTTTTGAACAATTTTAGATTACTTTATTGGTTTACAGAAAAAATTGGTATTTAAAAACAGAAAAAGTCATATAGTTCGGAAAGGAATACAATTTTTAGACAGTTTCAGGTTATATTAACGTTTTTCGTAGAAAATCGATTATTTTAAATGCAAATCACTGGATTTCGAAGAAAATTTACAACACCGAACAATTTTCTAAGTTATTTTATGTTAGTCTTATTTCTAAAAAATTATTATTTTTAATGAAAAATTATTTGATTTCAAACATTTCAAACAAGATGCACAATATAGGTTCTGTTGTCGTTTTACATAAGAAATCGGTATTTTTAGTCAAAAATCAGTAGATTACGTAGATGACAAAAAATTTGTGTACAGTCGTACGTTAAGCTAGTGGGTTTTACCTGAAATATCGATACAGATTTCAAAGAAGATTTATAATTTTGGAAGAATTAAGGGTAATATTAGTGTATCAAATTCACCATGCGTGTACAATTTTTGGGGTTGTTGGCGTTTTACACCGGAAAGCAGCACTTTTAATAAAAGATCATGGAATTTTAAAGAAGATACACATTTTTAAAACAATTTTAGGTTATGTTCGTGTTTTTCACCGGAAATGGGTATATATTTTAAAGAAGATTGGGGGCCATTCACAAAATACGTGATACATTTTTCAGGAACTTTACCCCCCCCCCCCTTGCGTGTTGCTTTTCCCACTGTACTTAACGTGGAGAATGATACCCCCCTTAACATATCATGTATTTTCTGAATGACCCCTTGACAATTTTTACATAATGTTAGGTTATGTTAGTATTTTTCTTCAGAAATCGATTGTTTTGAACAAGAAACCTTAGGTTTGAAAGTGGATTTACAATGTTAAACAAGTTTTTGAAATGTTAGTTATCTTCGTCAGAAATAGGTCTTTTTTAACAAAAATGCAACGGTTGGCTTGTTTATAATCAATATTCTACAAACATATTATGCACCAGACTCTCGGGTCAGGAGCTCGCGGTTTAGGAATTCCTAGAATTGCTGGCCAACGCAGTTTCTCAGCGCGCAGAGAGAGAGAGAGAGAGAGAGAGAGAGAGAGAGAGAGAGATGGATGCGACTCACGCATTGGAAGGGACGCAGTGCGCAAGTACTCAGTCGAGTATATTGCGCAATATCATGCATTCCAACTGGAAACGGTTCAGGCGGCCCTCACTGTTTATCTTTCGATACTCGCGGTTTAGGAACAAGGCTGTTTACAGACAACCCCCGACTCTGTTCCTAAACCGAGAGTCTGGTGTATATTATTTCTGAAGTTAAGATATCAATTTCAGGGTGGTCACTGACCGGAAAACCGGTAATTTGTCTGCAATTTTGAGCATTGGGAGAAAGCCGGGAAATAGCTCGGAATTTTTATGAAACCGGGAATTTTTCAGATATGTTCTTACTTTTGCAATAAATATCGTTTAGCTCTTTGAAAAAATGTGTTTGGCATTGTGCTTAGTGTTACCAACCATCTCCGTTAAAACATCGAAGATCATTTTATGATTCATATTTTAAAGTTAGGGGAGAGTGGGGTAGTACCGGCCACTTTTTTTTTAATAGAAAATAGGTCCTTTTGGATTGAAAATTCCTCTTCTGCTAGGACAGTTATGCTTTTTCAGTTAAAAGTAGATTCTTGTTCATTAAAAAGTCTTCAAAATTCATCCCTTTTTGTTAAAAATTTTACTTTAGGATTGAAAATTAAATTTTCCATAGTTTATAAGTTCCTCTTTCACGTAGCGTTATCAGAATTCGTTTATCTGCAAAATTAGCTTCAGTATTTAATTGCAAAGTTCGCTTTCGCTATATTGCAACCTGCAAACGGACCATTTTCAACAGCTCGTCTTGTAAAGTTTGGCTCTGCAGAGTTAGGTCCCTTTTCTCGAAGCGCGTTGGTCCAGAATTTATTTCTTATGGTTAAAAATTCAACTATTTTGTTGAAAATTCATCTTTCTTGGTTGAAATTGAACTCTTTTGTTGAAAATTGATCTGTTCTGATATAAAAGTCAAATCTTTTCTAAAACATTTCGACGTTTTAGCTTGAAAACTCAACTCTTTTTTTGTTGTTGAAAATTCATATTTTTAGGTTGAAGAGTCATATTTTTTGGTTAAAAATTCCACTATTTTGATGAAAATGCAATCAAATTCGTCTATAAACCTAAGGAATATGATACCTACATTAATGTTATTTAATAGTACATTATGTAACAAGGGGCGAAAGGAGCAGATTTTTCCCGCGGGTGGGTTTACTGCCCGAGCGAAGCGACTTTTCCCACCCGCGGGAAAAGTTTACTTTCGTCCCGTGTTACATATAGTATTGTATTCCACTTTCGACCGTGGCCACCTTGTAGCCCTGAAAAGCGGGTCCGACGCATTTTCTATAGCTTTGTTCGCGGCTCGAATTCTGATCGACTCGGAGCAACTCAGATTTTTAATATTGCGACCATCGACCAAAGAATGAAAAAAAGTCTATTTTAGTTTCACTCCGCAAATGTTGCTTTCACCCCGCAAATACGGGTTACGGGAAATATACGCTACTTTCGCCCCTATTTTCAGGGGCGAAAGATGGCCATTTCGGTCGAGTGTGGAATAAAAGCTTATGTTATGTTAGTTATTTTATAGTATGAATGTTCGTCAATTGATCAATCTACATGTGTCGAAGACGCGAACAATTGCATCAAATGCAGGACTGTTATATTGCAAACAAGAAAAAAAAACCATTTTATGAACGAGGAAAATAATTTTGTTTGAAAAATTTTGAAACGATATTAGTAGGTTATGGTAGGTCATGAAATGTTCTTAATCAGGGCAATTGATGCTTCTCGAAGACCCGAACAAATATATCGTATACATTACTGTTGTTTTTCCAATATTAAAAATATTTTCCCCATATCAACAAGATAAATAATATACTACATATAGTATTGTCTTATTTTGAATAACAAAAAATTTATACTCATATAAACAGAATAAACGATTTTTTTAAACTTCGTAAGTCGGTACTGGTTGGTGATAAAAGCTTGAACAATAGGTCGATCGATGCATCTCAAAGACGCGAAAACATACGCTAGATATCGTATTGTTGTATTTCGATTACCAAAAAAAAATTTCTCTTATGAAAAAGGAAAGTTCTTTTTAAATCTCTAAACGAAAAAAAAATACTATTAAATGACCGATCTAGCTCAAAATCTTTGCAAATTGAGGTAATTGCAAACCTCCCTTTATGAGGAAGGAAAAACTTAAAAATTCTACTATTTGGTTGGAGATTGAACTATTTAATTGAAAATTCAGTTATTTTAGTTTTTTAGTTGGAAAAGTAACTAATTAATTGGTCATTGCAAATCAATCTTTCTTCGTCAAAATTCAACTAATAGGTTGAAAATTTAACTACTTGGTTAAAAAATCATTTGAACTACTTAATTGGAACTTGAACTACTTTGTTGGAAACTTATTTTATTTGATTAAGATTTATCTATTTTGTTGCAAGTCTTTTTTTTAATTAAAAATTAATTTTCTTTACTGAAAATTTAAGTATTCCATTTTTGGTTGAAAATTTATGTACGTATTTTGTAGTTAATTCGTCTTTTTGGGTAGAAAGTTAATCTTTCTGATTAAGAATTCCACTACCTGGATGAAAATTAATTGCTTTGTCTAAATTTTATTTTATCAGGTGAATATCCATCTCTTTTGTAAAAAAGTTACCCATTTTGTCAACAAAATTTTTATTGAAAATCAATCTTTTGAACTGCAAATATAACTATTCCATTTTTGGTTGAAAATTGATCACTTTTACATGAAAATTCAACTATTTAAGTTAAAATGACGTTTTTGGTTGAAAATTCATATTTTTGGGTTGGAATTTCAAAAGTTTTGTATGCAAATTTGTCTTTTTGGCTAAAGAACTCAACTGTTTTATTTATTTTTTTTTAATTTTGGGTTGGGAATTCTATTGCTTTCGTAAAAAATACAACTATTTGGTTAAAAATTAATTTTTTGTTACAAAGTTTATATTTTTGGGTTGAAAATTTAACTATTTTATAAAGAATTCACCTCTTTGGCTTGAAAATCAAAGAATTTGGTTGACATTTTTTCCTCTCTTTAATGAAAAATCTTTCTTGGCAAAAAATTCATCTCTTTTGGTAAAAGACTTATCTTTTTTGTTCAGTAGTGCAACTTTTTGGTTAAAAATTATTCTGTTTTGTTGTTGTTGTTGAATTTCTACAGATTCTCATTAAAAATTAATATCTGTTTTGGTAGAAATATCATCTGATATAAATTTATTTCAAAA
Organism: Andricus grossulariae; assembly: GCA_011634705.1. NCBI lineage: Eukaryota > Metazoa > Arthropoda > Insecta > Hymenoptera > Cynipidae > Andricus > Andricus grossulariae. The sequence continues at coordinate 15,758 of JAABKJ010002670.1, forward strand.
TTAATCTTTTTTTATTGAAAATTCAACCATTTGGTTGAAAGTCTAACTTCTTTGCTGAGAATTCTTTTTTTTCACTGAAGATTCATTACTTTCATTTAAAATTCATCTGTTTTGTTGAAAATTGAATTTTTCTATTAAAAATTCATCTATTTTGTTCAAAAGTCATCTTTTTTGGTCTAAAATTCAACTATTTTGTTGAACATTCGTGCTTTATAGAAAATTCGTCCTTTTGGTTGGAAAATGCAACTGTCTTCTAAATAATTCATCTTTTTGGCTTGAAAATTTAAATACTTAGTTGAAAATGCAACTCTTTTTGCTTGAAGTTTAATCTTTTTTGTGTAAAAATTCGACCAATTAGTTAAGAATCCTTCTTTGTAGGTTTAAAATTCAACTTTTCGATCAAAAATTCAACTTTATTTTGTAGGAAATGAATAGCTTTTTGGAATTCAACTGTTTTGTCAGAACTTCGTGTTTTGGCTCAAAAATTTTACTGTTTTGTTAAAAAAATTCTTCTTGCGCTAAAAATTCTCTTATTTTGGTACAAAAATGAACTATTTGTTTTAAAATTAACTTTTTGGTGAAAATTCATATTTTTGTTTTGAAAGTTTAACTGTTTTGTAGAGAATTTGCGTTTTTGATTGGATACTTCAAGAATTTGCTTGACTTATGTATTTTTTTTCTGTATTGACTGACAAATCTTTCTGTGCAAAAGACTCTACTCTTTAGTTTAAAAATTCGTCCTTTATGGTTGAATTCAACTGAATGAATTAAAATTAAAACCTTTTTTGGTTGAAATATGAAATATTATTTTTTTTTATTGAGAATTCATTTTTTTCGATTAAAAATAGAGATACTTGATTAAACTGTTTTGTTCAAAATACATTTTTTTGTTGAAGATTCACCATTTTAGTTGAGAGTTTAAATATTTTGCTGAAAATTTACTTTTTTGTCAACAGATCAACAATTTTGTTAAAAAGTTATCCTTCTTGGCTTGAAAATTCAACCATTTGGTTAAAAATGCAACAGTCATCGTTTGAAGTTGAATTTTCTTTTTAAATTACAGCAAATAGTTACAAATTTGTCTTTTTAGGGTAAAATTTCTACCATTTGGTGAAAAAGTAAACTATTTTATTGAAAATTCCTCTCTTTTGCTAGAAAGTTCAACTATTCGGTTGTAAATGCAACTGTTTTGTCAAAAAGTGATTGATTTGCTGAAATTTTTTCTCTTTTGTATTAAATTAATAGCTTTTGGTTGAAAATTCAACTATTTTGTTGAAAATGCAAGACTTGAAATTTTATGAGTTTGATATTGAAATCAATATGGTACCTTCGCATTAATTTCATACAAAAGTATTGACTTTCCTATTATTTTCCCATTTTCGTGAAAAATCACCCTGCGAGGGTGACGTAGTTTTTGAATAGCCAACATGTATTTCCACTGATATTTTTTTAATTTAAAAAATGTTGACATTTGAATTGTCATTGATTAATTTGTATGAAAACATTTTTTTTCGTATAGTAAACATTTTTGAGTTGACAATGGGCTTAAAGTCTTCTCTTAAAATGTATGCCCGATATATGTATATGTAAGGACAAGGGATTTTAATGGAACTTTAAATTTTAACTTTCAAATTAGTACTCGCTACGCGCTCAACAATTAACCTTTTTTTTTTTGAAAAAACTCGATTTATTTTACAAAATTTTGTTATAGATTTTACAGAAAATCTTATACATGATGTGAGAATGCGGTATATGATATATTGAAGTTTGTTTAATTTTATAGCGAGACAATTCCAGTAAATTCATTATGAACAAAGCAATCTTTTTAATTTACTTGCAATTCTTTAAATTATCACATATTTTTTTTATTTCACAGTGTTATTATTTTCCTAATACTTAAAAAGCATAAGAAATACATCTCAATGTATTTCCGGATGAAATATTCATTAAGCTATAAGAGTTTAATTCGACTATTCGAATTTGATTCGAATTTTATATTAAGATTCCATCATTCAAATTTTTTGGACACATTCGTCACATAAATGTATTATATTATTTTTTTATCAAAAATTAAATTTTACAGTTCAAAAGTAAAAAAATTCAACATTTATGTGCATGATGAAGCTGAGAAAAATTCCCGATCTATAATTTAACATTTTATTTAATCAAGCTAGACATATACAATAGTATTTTAAATTATATTCGACGTGAGAATGAGTAACTTTATTGTTAAATAACAGCTGAAATGGTATTTGTAGAATAAATGAAAAATAACAATTTTCATATATTTATATTGTATCATTTAAATTTAAATAATTATTCTTGAAAACCGAAACTTACCACAAACCGATAATTTCTGCTGTTTCCATTAAAAAAATTTATCCTGTGAATTTGACGTTGATTTCGGAATTTGTTCTGCTAAGAAAACAATCTGATTAAATTTTCAAAATTTTCGCTATTCTTGAATAGCGACGGACAAATTTCTTTTTGTTCGAAATTCAACTACTTAGTTGAAAGTGGAACTACTTAGTTCAAAATTCAATTTCATGGTTGATGATTCGCCATTTTAGTTCAGTAACCTTTTTTTTTGTTCAAAATTTAACTTTTTGGTTGAAATTTTTTATTGTCAATAATCTTTTTAATTGAAAATTTAGGTATTTCATGTTTGTTACAAAATTCATGCATTCGGTTGAAAATTTAACTATTTGGCTAACATTTCTTTTGAAAATTCAAATATTTGGTAAAAGATTCATGTGCATTGTTAAAAATAATTATTGTTCTGTAGAAAATTAACCTTTTTCTTAAAAAATTGATCTTTTTAGTTCAAAATTCATTCCACATTCCATCAAAAATTTATCTTCTTCAGAAGAACTTTAAGCTTCTTGGTAGAAAATTCATTTGCTTGGCTAAACATTTTTTTTTCTAACTGAAAATTCAAATATTCTATTCTTGGTAGAAAATTTTTATTTTTTAGTTGAAAATCCATCTATTTCGTTGAAAATTTTTCTTCTTTGGTAGAAAATTCATCATTGGGGTTGAAAATTTAACTTTCTGGTTACAAATTTATTAATTTGGTTGAAGATTCATCAGTTTAGTTAAAAATGTATTTCTTTGGTTGAAAATTTAAGTATTCTGTTGAAAGTTCATTTTTTTGTTGTTGAAAATTAATTCTTCTAGTTAAAAATGTAGCTATTCCATTATTCCTAGAAAATTTATCCTTTTTATTTAAAAATGAACTTATTTTGTTGAAAACTCGTCTTTTTTGGGTTTAAAAATTGAGATTTTGGATGCGATTTCTTTTATTGACCAAAAAATGGTTGAAAATTTAAATCTTTTGTTAAAAACCCCTCTCTTTGTTTTAAGCATTAGTCTGTTTCAGTTAAGATATTAATCTTTATTTTAAGTCTTCAAGTTAATCTTTAATTTAAGTTAATCGAAGATTCATTATTTTGGTTGAAAATTTAATTATGTTATGAAAGTTTCTTTTTTCTTGGTTGCAGATTAATTATTCAAACTGGAAATGTAATTCTTTCCTACTTGGTTAAGAATTTATATTTTGTATTTTTTATTATCATTATATTATATTATTAATATCTTATTATATTATTTATTCATGTATTTTACGTATGTCGTACGTAATTTGTGGAAGACGCCTTATAAAATTCTACATTACTGTTGTCACTAAAAGCTTTAAAAATATTTTTATAAACAAAATTTTTTGACATTAGCATTATTGATCTCCTAGACGTAAGGTTGTTTTTATACATAAAAGAAAAAAAATGTGTTCTATTATTATGTTAAGACTAAGTCAAAGTTAAGTTTCGTTATTTAATTCGGCTAAAATTCGATCTTGAAATATTTGTTCAATTTTATTTTCCTAATAAAAAAGGACATTAATCGTAAAGTGACTAATTTAAAAGCAAATAAATTATTCAAAAAGTCAGCATTTTTAAGATTCGAAAATGTGAAAATAACAAGCGTTCACAAATTTGAGTTTTTGGTAAAAAACTTAATTCACAGAACTTATAAATTGAACAGTTTTATCAGTAAGTTTGAAATTAATGTTTAAAAAGAAGAAAAGAGGGTCCAATTTTGGATTTGAGAAGTGAAGGTTAACCTTATGGTGTACGTTTTGGTTTTCAAATACAATTATTTCAATTTAAATAATGCAATCAAAATACTGAATAATGCTAATTTGTACCTGTTTTATAAAATACAACTTTTTGTTGATATTTGACAATAAAGTTAGATTAATAGGTACTAAATTTGTCTCAGTTTTCATTATACAAATAAATATGACGTTCTTCTTACCTCCTCAATTAAAATTCAATTCATTATTTATTGTGTGTGTGTGAATTTGGCAACATTCTTTTCCTCGACTTTTTCAAATTACCCAATCGGCATAGAGGAAAAGCGATTAAACTTGATTTTTCTAGAAGCCCCGTGCAGAAATTTTGAAATGGCTCTAGTGGGGCTCTGACTAGTTTCCCCATCTCTAATCGGGCTCTAGTGATGAAAACTAGCCGGGCCCCATATAGAACGTAAAGACTTAGCCATGTGGGGCCTACTAGACTTTCTAGTAGGGTTTTAGTTGAGTTCGCCCGCCCACAACCCAATTAAAAAGGAGGGTCCTTACGGGGCTCATTGATGGATTTAAGTTATAAAGATAAATAATATTCTGCATTAGAATGAGGATTCAGAGTAGTTTGTTCATGATTAATTAATTAATTAATTAAAGTGTCCCATTGGCAGTTTAATGCATCACCTGAAACTTTTGCAATAGTTAACTCAATTAGATATTTTGCAAAGAATGTTTAATAAAAATGAACCTACTTAACTCTAAGACTAAAAAATGTCAATTGCTTAATTATAATTTATTCATTCTGAATTTTTTCACCTACCGCGCTTTTTGTACATTTACTTATTTGACATTTTTTGTATTATGATATAGGAGAATATTATTTTCATATTGTGTTATTATTAGATTATATTTACTCTAAAGTTATTCGTTTAAATAAAATATGTTAAATTATTCATACATTATTTACCTTCTACATGGTCTTCGTAGCGAGCAGCTCCAAGTATCATAACCTCAATCTCATTGCATTCCTGTTCGACTTTTTTCATTAAGCGGAACTTTTTGCGCGGAAATCGTCCCTGCTCTTTCAGGCGCTTTTCCTCTTCCATAGTGGAGAGGAATAATTGTCAAACACAATAAAAAATTACATTAAAAAATTTGAAAGCTCTGACGAAACACTGGCCAACTCTAATTGACATAACCTCTTTAACTGTAACTGACACGTACGTGCCTGGCTCAAAAGAAAATGTTTAATAGTGCCCTAAATCAAATTGTCGAGAAATGCGCGTTTACATGCACACAAAAAAAAATTATTTCTGCATACTAAAATCATCAAAAACCTCAAAATTAATACTTTGGATAATAAGAATAAGATTGTAGGAATTGTCTCGTCGGGGCCTCATTAGCTACAGATAGATTCCCCATACCTATATACGAAGCATAGAATTTTACACTAGAACCTGATAGGGCCCCCATCAGTTTTTTCTAGACTAGCTATTCTGATAGGGGCCCCTCAGAACCTAACTTCAAATAGGGAAAGATGCGGAAATTTTTGCACACTGCAGCATTGAAATATGTTAAAAAAGCTTTGTTATTTTAAGAGTTTCAAAGCAAATTGATATATTACTTTCGGATTTTTCAATTGAATTTGTGGGAAAAAGTGTGCTTTTTCAGATATCTGCTTAAAACAAAAAACAATCTTTTTGGCTTCTTAAGACCTCTGAAGACTCATTTAATATGAAGTATAAGAATTTTTACTTTTTACTATTTACTTAAATAACATACTTGTTACTGTGTATATATTTTACAAAATAATTTCAATATACAAGATGTAGGTTTTAATTTTAATCGAGTTTATGAAAAACATATTTTTCATAACCAAGCAAACATAAAATATTTGTCAGAATTGTGAAAAATGTTACCTTTTATCTTTTTAAGGGAATATGATGTTCTATCTTTTTTTAAATATTCCAATTGAACAAAGTCTTTTGTCTCACGGTTACTCATTGGACGTTATGTTATGTTTCTTGAAAGAAGAACATTATGTTTTGTATTTCTGAATGTATTCTCAATAAAAAATGTAATACATAAATCATAATCCAACCACAAAATATTCTAATTTTATATAAAGAACACTTGAATTAATTCCTAAAATGACAATTTTTCAACAAAATAGCTGAATCCTAAACCAAAAAAAAACTTAATTTTGACTAGTTGCATTTTTAACCAAAAGAGATTAAATTTTGCTCAAAAGAGACGCATTTTCTAAATAACAGTTCCATTTTTAACACGGAAATATGACTTTTCAACGAAATAGAATAATTTTCTACCAAGAAGATTTATTTTCTAACAAAAAAGACGGATTTTCAATGAAAAAGTAACATTGTCAATCGATGAGATGAATTTTTAACTGAAATTATGAATCTTTAATCAAAAAAGAATAATTTTCAACCAGTTGCATTTTTGACCAAAAAAGACGAATTTTTTAACAAATAGTAGAGTTCTCAACAAAAACATATTAAGTTTTAAATCAAGAAGACGAATTTTAAAACAAATTATTCAATTTTTTAGCCAAAAATGAATTTTATGTCATGAAAGAAAAAAAATGCCACGCAAACTTTAATTTCGAGGATAAATAATTTTGTAATACAAAATAAAAATTGTGATTGAACATTTCTTTTTCAAGTTTATTTATTTATTCATTTTTAAGAATATATAAATATATCATTTTCTTAAGATTCTTGAGAAAATTCCACAACATTTTTGAAGATTTCAGACATGTAGAAAAAGTATAATTTTTTATTTTTTAGGATTTTGAAAAATTTTAGGAAGAATTCGAGTCAGTTTTGAAAATATATTAAGAACTGTTAGAAGCTTAGAAAATAAATATAATTTAATCTGACTAGCTATTCCTAAAATTTTAAAAAATCTTTCAAAATTATAAAAATTGCCCTTTAATCCTCCAGGTATTTTTGACATTCATAGAAATATTTTGAAATACTTTGATATCATTTTGAAATTTTCTATATAAATTTATTTTTCGAAATAAAAAGTTATTAAATATTTCCCCAAAAATCTAAAGAAATTTTTTCTTATTTCTTGAAGCATTTAACGCTTTTTAAAAAGCTTTGAATTTTTTTTTGAAATTTTATGAAATTTACATTTTGTTAACAATTTTTGGAAATCTTTTCAAATTGAAAATTATTTTTCCAACAATTTCCAGAACTTTTAAACATTCTCAATTTCTTCTCAAATTATTCGAATTTTCCCAAGATTTTTATCAAACTTCTGAATTATAAAAAAAAAAAAACGTTCAAATCTTCCAGATTGTGTTCTGACGATTTTGGAATATCTTTTGAAATCTTTCTAAATATAGTCTCAACATTAACTTTTCAAAATAAAAAATCAGTTTAACTTTTCCCATGAATTTTAAGCAAATTTTTTTATGCCATGAAACCTTTCAAAATCCGTAATAAGTTTCAAAATTTTTACTTTCAAATATTCGAAAATGAACCATTTTTAAAACTTTTTTCAAACGTTTTCAACTTATAAATTCATTTTGAATCTTCATTGAACTTCTAAATGTCTCTTAAACTTATTAAATCTTTTTATAAGTCTTTGTAATTTCGCTCATTGAAAATTTTTGTTTAAAATCGTCTATATTATTTTTCGAAATTTTAAGTAATCATTTAGAATGTTTGGAAATCTTTGTCCATTTTTCTCTTAAAATTTATTGTTTGAAATAAAAATTCAGTTTACATTTTCCCGGGAGTTTTAAGAAATGTTGTTATTATCGTGAAACCATTCAAAATCCGTGATAAGCTTCAAAATTTGTACTTTGAAATATTCGAAACTGTACAATTTTTAAAACTTTTTCAAACGTTTTCAACTTATGAATTCATTTTGAATCTTCATTAAACTTCTAAATGTCTCTTAAACTTATTAAAATTTTTTATAAGTCTTTGTAATTCCACTCATTGAAATTTTTTGTTTAAAATCGTCTATATTATTTTTCGAAATTTTAAGAAATCATTTAGAATGTTTGGAAATCTTTGTCCATTTTTCTCTTAAAATTTATTGTTTGAAATAAAAATTCAATTTACATTTTCCCGGGAGTTTTAAGAAATTTTGTTATCATCGGAAACCGTTCAAAATCCGTAATAAGCTTCAAAATTTTTACTTTGAAATATTCGAAACTGTACAATTTTTAAAACTTTTTTTAAACGTTTTCAACTTTATAAATTCATTTTGAATTTTCATAAAACTTCTAAATGTCTCTGAAACTTATTGAAATTTTTTATAAATCTTTGTCATTTCGCTCATTGGAAATTTTTGCTTGAAAATCGTCTATATTCTTCTTCAAAATTTTAAGAAATAATTTAGAATGTTTAGAAATCTTTGTCAATTTTCTCTTAAAAATTATTGTTTGAAATAAAAAATCAGTTTAAATTTTCCCGGGAGTTTTAAGAAATTTTGTTATTATCGTGAAACCGTTCAAAATCCTTAAGAAGCTTCCAAATTTTTATTTCCAAATATTCAAAAATGTACGCTTTTTTCAACTTTTTTGAAACGTTTTCAAATTTGAAATTGATTTTGAATCTTTTAAGAACTTCTAAACTTCTCTTAAAAGTCGAATTTTGTATAAAACTTTGTAATTTCGCTACTAGAAAATTTTTTCTTTGAAATCGTCCATATTCTTTGTCGAAATTTTAAGAAATAATGTACAATGTTTTGAAATCTTTGTCAATTTGCTCTTGAAACTTATGTTTTTAGAGGAAAAATCAGTTTGAAATTTCCCAGGAATTTTTAGAAATTTTTTTCATTCCCTTGAAGCATTTTAAAATTCTTGAAAATCTTTTTTTTTAGAAATCTTCAAAAATCTAATTTATGTGAAAGTGCTGGGCGTCTTTGTCCCATTGATTATTATTATACGATATATTATTTAGATGACCTTACAATTCTCATTACCCTGAAGTTTGCACACTTTTTACTTCAATCGGGAAAAAGGAGAGACAGCTTCATCCAATCATGAAAGCAGGTTTTTCCGAAAACGATAGTTTCGAGATTGCGATAGTTTCGATAAATAATCAAAAATGGCGCCATGCACTGTTTAATCATTGGATTGCAATTTTTGTATGAGATTTTGACTTAAAAGCGTTCAAAAATTTTAATAATAATAAAATTTTAAATGTTTGAAATTTCATAATTTTACATGTATTTTTTTTGAAAAGTCAACTGTTTTGATGAAAATTCGTCTTTTTGGATATAAAATTTGTCCCTCTGGATTGAAAATTTAAATATTAGACATTAAAAAAATAAATTTTTTTTTTCTTATTTTTTTCATCGATCACATCGTCGGCTATGAAGCTGAAGAACATGTCATACTTTGTATAACTGATAGGCCACTTTGATCGTGCATCGATTCTACCTCCTTGTAATGTGATGCCAGTACTTCCTGGATAAAAGTGAAGTTTTAGATTTGAATGAGAATTATATAGAACTGAAGATCCTTCAATTCGGCCTTCATTGTGTTTAATTGCTGATTTTCGAATTGGAAAAAGCTTAGAGAAGGATATTGCAAACAGAGGAAATTGCTACCCAAAAAGAAAAAGAAAATTGTTTTCTCTAATGTATTTACTCTCTCAATTTGAGTCAGTAAGATTTCACTGATTTTTAGAGAAAACCCTCACTAATTTTAATCAGTGATCCATTTCTAGCTATTTGAATCAGTGATATTGCATCGTGAATCAGGGATTCATTTCAGTCGTTTTAGACCTAATTTATCCAAAAATAGGTTTAAATTGAATGAGCATTCGAGTAAATAATGATAAAAAAATTAAGAAAGGAGTAATGACGAACACCCCCCCCCCTCCGCCTTCAAGTCAACCATTTTTCTTTAATTTCATTTGGTAAACGCCCAAAAATGAAACACAAACATACAAACATAATATTATAACAGATGTCACAGCCAAAAGAGATAAAATTGTTAAAGAGAGATTTTTTTACTTTTAAACCCAGGAATATAATTTTTCAAGTAGGAAGATTTTTTTCAACCAAATAGTTAAATTTTCAACAAACGGAAAAAATGGAATCTAGACCAAACAGTTGAATTCACACCCAAATAGTTGCAGTTTCAATGAATTTTCAAGCCAAGAAGATGAAATTTTTAGAAGACAATTGAAATTTAAATTCAAAAGAACGAATTTTCTATCAACAAAAAAGCTGAATGTTCAACCAAAAAGGATGACTTTTCAACAAAATAGTTTAATTTTCAACGAAATAATCAAACTGTCAACAAAGTAGTTGAATTTTCAACTAAAATGATAAATCTTCTACGAAAAAAAAAAGAATTGCTAACAAAGACGTTCAAATTTCAACCAAACAGTTGAATTTTCAATAAAAAAGGATTAGCTTTGAACGAAAAAAATAATAGTTGATATTTCATCCAAAAAAGATTTTTATTCCACATAAAAAATGATCGAATTAAAAGAAAATGAATTCCTAACGAAAAATGAAATAGTTGATTTTTCAAAAAGAGTTGAATTCCCAACCAAAAAAAGAACAGACTAATTTATAATCAAACAGTTGCACTTTAAAAGAATAAATCAAAAGAGATGCATTTTCAGCTAAGAAAGATTTTTCATTTAGGAGAGAAAAAAAAATGACAACCAAATTGTTTAATTTTCAGAATAGTTGAATTTTATGCAGAAAAAAAAATAATTTTCAACCCAAAAAGTCTAACTTTTAATAAAACAGTTCACTTTCAATTAAAGAGAAGAATTTTTCAATGAAGGCAATCAATTTTCAGCCAAAAATGTAATAGGTAAATTTAAAGTTCAAAAATCTAATTTTTAACAAAAAAAAAAGTTAATCTTCAACAAAACAGATCCAAATAGATGGATACTCAACAAAAATTAATATTTAACAAAGTAATTTAACTTTCAACCAATTAGTTGAATTCTCAATCAAGAAGATTAATTTACAATCAAATGGTCGAATTAAGAAGAAATTACTTCAACAACAAGCACGTGCATTTTTGAACGAATAATTAAATCTTAAACTAAAAAGACGAATTTTTCGGAAGATAGTGTAATATTCAATCAAGAACTTTTCTAATCAAAAAGATACATTTTCAATCCAGAGGGACAAATTCTATATCCAAAAAGATGAATGTTCATCAAAACAGTTGACTTTTCAAAAACATATGACTTTTTAACAAAATAGTTGAATTGTTGACAGAATAAATAAATCAAAAGAAATAATTAAATTTTAAACCACAACAAAATATTTGTATTTTTTCACGAATCGTTGAATCTTTAAGGCAAAGACACGATTTTTTTAGAAGAGAGTTGAATTTTCAATCCAGAAAGATGTATTTTTAACTAAGAACTTTGCTACCAAAAAAGATGAAGTGGTAATCCAGAAAGACAAATTTTTTATAAAACAAAAGAATTTTCAACAAAATAGTTAAATTTCTGACCAAAAAAGATGAATTCTAAAAAAATATTTGAATTTTTTTTAAATAAGTAAATTTTCAATCATATAGTTAAATTCTCACAAAAATTGTAATAGTTTATATT
>JAABKJ010002671.1:0-27413 GCA_011634705.1 Andricus grossulariae
TTTGCTATACACGGATTTCACTTTTTCAAAAATAGTCATATGTTCAAAAAAATAATTATAATAATAAACAAGATTTATATTTTACCAGACTAATATACGCGCGCGCAAGCGCGCACCAACTTTTTTGTCTATTTTTATCATTTAACCAAGTTTCGAATAACTATTTATTTGTTAAAAGTTTTTGAACACTTTAATTCTTGCTGAAATTATATTCTGAACGAATGTAAACTTTCGAATAATTTTCACGTTATATATTTAAGAAAATTAAAACTTCCATTTCTGATATTTTAATTGATTAATGACTTTTTAAAATAACTCTAGAAAATTTAAGTTTAATCAGACTCAGTTAATAATTAATTATTCAGTTCACAACATAAAAAGCATTAAACAATGTTTTTCATTGAAACATTCAAATAATTTTTACTGTATAAAAATATTTTTTTAAACAATCATTTCTGAAAATTTGATTGATTAATACACTTTGAAGCTAATTTTTGAAAAAATTAAAACATTCACATATAATTATGAATATGGAATTCAGGCACTCATTTCAAAACAGCACGCAAATTAAAAAAAATTATATAATCGTGATAGAGATATTTTAAATATAAATAAACTTTTATCATACGAATTATAGTCAATGTTCAATTCATTTTACTTGATAGAGAAAAATTAAAATGTAATCTGCATGCAATATAATACTAAAAAAAAGATAATTCAATACACAATTAATCAGTTCACAACATAAAAAGCCTTCAACAATTATTTTCATTGAAAAATTCAAATAACTTTTTGTTTAACTTAAAATTTCATTTCTGAACATTTGAAACATTACTTACCTTTTACATTAATTTTCGACAATATTAAAACATATGTACGTATAATTTTGAAATTTAAATTCACATACTCATTTCACAACATCACAAATATTTCAAAAAATTTTATAATTGTAATAGGTGTATTTTAAACAAACAAAAAAACTTTTATCGTACAAATAAAAGCCAGTTTTTATTTACGTAATCTTAATCGATTTGTGTTACTTCAAATTATTTTTACCATATATTTTTCTGAAAATTTTAAACTATTAATGACCTTTCAAACTAATTTGATAACAAATTTTAGAAAATTCATATAGATATATATATAATTTTGTATATTATGTAAAATTTTGAAATCAGAACATATCCAATACATCCCCAAAATTTACAAAAATGACTTTTATTATACAAATTATAGCCAATATTCAATTACATAACTTTGAAATAAATAATCACTTTATGTTACTTAATAGAGAAAAATTATAATTCAATCTTTACTTAAGCTAATAGTGTTTAAAAAAAAATAATCAGCTAATAATTAATTGATCTGCTTACAAAATAAAAAGCATTAAACTATAATTTGCATGCAAACATTCAAATCATTTTTACTTCACATTTTTTTTAATTTTCAATTTAATTTCTGGAATTTTTATTGATTGTTAACCTTTTATACTAATTTCAGAAAAAATTAAAACATATTTACATATAAGTTTGAAAATTAAATTCGAGCACTCATTTCACAACATCAGAAAGATTTGAAAAATTATGTAATTGGAATAGGGGTATTTTGAATAAAACTAAACTCTTATTATACAAATTATATCCAATGTATAATTATATAACCTTCAAGTGAATAATCAATTTACGTTCTTAATTTAAAAAGACTAAATTTTAATCTTTATTCAATTTAATATCTATTATGAAAAAAATGAAGGAGCTAATAATTAATTAGTTCACCAAATAAAAGTCATTAAACTATAATTTTCATAAAAACATTCAAATAATTTTTACTTCATATTTTTTTTTATAAATTTGAACTTCCATTTCTGGAAATTTTATTTATTAATAACATTTTGAACTATTTCTAGAAAAATTCAAGAGTAATAGAATCAGTCAATAATTAATTTATCAGTTCGGAACACAAAAAGCATTAAGTATTTATTTTCATTGGAACATTCAAATAACTTTTACATTCAGTTTTTCTCTGAACTTGAAATTGCTTTTCTATATATTGAATTTACTGATAACCTTTTAAACTAATTTAACAAAAAATAAAATATATGTACATATTATTTTATTTTGAAAATTAAATTTAGATACTCATTTGACAACATCACAAACATGCAAAAAAGGTATATAATTGTAATAGAGGTATTTTAAAGGAAAAATAAACTTCTATTACATAAATAAAAGCTAATATTCAATTACTTAACCTTAAAGTAAATAATCAATTTTTTTATCAATTCAATTCTATTCAATTTTCGACCAAAAATGGAATAGCTGATGAGTCAACCTAAAAATATTTTCATTTCAAATCAAATAGAGTTGAATTTAACCAAACAAGGCGAAATTGCAACAAAATAGTAAAAACCTCGACTAAACATATAAATTTTTCACCAAATAGTAGCATTATTGAACCAAAAATTGATTTTTTAACAAAAAAGAAGAATTTTCAATGAAATAGTTCAATTTTGAAACAAGGGGATTAATTTTCTACCAAGGAGGAAAATTTTTTACCAAATAAAGGCACGAATTGTCTACCAGTTTAATTGAAGAAAAAAAAACAAAAATTTTGTAAAAAAAAGTATTGTTTAATCTACAACCGAAAAATATGATTTTTGCAACAGGAAAATTTATTTTGTACCCAAAAAGACGAATTTTCTACATGAAAAGATAAATTTTCAACAAGAAAGTAATTTTTAATCAAGAGAGATGAAATTTTTAAAAAATAGCTGAATTTAAAATAAAAAGATACATTTTTAATCAAAAATGGAATAGTTACATTTTGTGTTTGAAAAATTAATTTTAACAAAAGAAAAATAACACTGTACCAGTTACATCCCACCTAATTAGACGAATTTTGAACGAAATAGTTCAATTTTCAACAAAACAATTGTATTTTTCAGCATAGACTATGAATTTCCAACAAAAAAGTTAATTTTATGCCAAGTAGGTCATTTTTAAAATAAATAAATAGTTTCTTTTTGAGCCAAATCGTGATAAATTAATTTTTTATTTTCAATTTAATTTCAGTTATTCTTTTGTTTAAATTCAACTAGGGTAGGATGAAAGCTGAACTCTTTCATAAAAATTTATTATTTTGGTTAATGATGCATCATTTAATTTGAAAAATCATCTTTTTGGTTGAAATAATTTTTTTTTTAATAAAAATTCAAGTTTTTGGTTGAAAATTGATGTAATTTCTTGAAAATCAATTTTTTTTGTAGAAAATTAATCTTCTTGACGAAAAATTAATTGTTTTTTCTTTCAAATTCAACTACTTGGTTTAAATTTAACTGTTTTGTCAAAAATTAATTTTTTTGTTAATGATTTATCATTTTAGTTGAAAATTCATCTGTTTCGTTAAAAATTTAACTATATCGTTTTAAAATAATTTTTTTAAACAAATATTTTGTGTTTGAATTCAACTTTTTTTGGTTCATTACTTATCTTGTTGGTTAAAAATTCCTCTTTTTTGATTGAAAATTCAGCATTTAAATTAAAGGTTCATCTTTTTTGTAGAAAATTGAACTATTTTATTGAAAATTAGTTTTTTCTTTGCCTTGAAAATTAATTTTGCTCATTAAAAATTGAACTATTTTATTTTTTGTTGAAAATGGGCCATTTTTAGATGAAAATTCAACAGATTTGATCATTTAAAAAGACTGATTTCATCAGTGAGTCAAGTCAGTCAAAATTGACTTTAGAATCAGTCACTTTTGATTGATTCCAATTTAGTGTGTAGTGGACCTCTAAATCATATCCGAATTTGAATTTTTTTTTCGAAATGTTTTTTTTTGTCATAAGTTGAATCACCCTAGTGTATATACGTTTATACGGTTATAGCAAAAGTTGGACATGAACTTAGAGACCACAATACCGACTGGGATTTCCAGACACGTAACGAAGTAACTAGTTTAATGACGCGTGAGGGATTGCAAGAGTTTATTGTGCCAGGAAATTGAAAAAAGTTGAGTAAACTTTTACAAACATTCGGAAAAAGTATATTTTCTTTAGATTTCTTTCCTACATTTCTGGACAGAGATATACGAGTTATTTCAGTCCTGGCTTAAATCAAATCTTCCAATGACCTCGTCAAGTTTCTGATGAGACTCTATGAAAAGAAAATCTATTTATTTTTTTATTATTCTTTTTTTATCCAGAACGTACACTGTATTCGCATTGCAATAAAAGTTGAAGAAGGTCTGTTTAAGAGCAATTAAAATGTAAGAATTTTAGAACGAATTCTTTTAAATAACAAATATCGAAGCTTTGAAGCCTTTGAAAATTGCCAACGGTTGGGATTTTCTACATTTTTAGATTTTTTTATTGTTCACTTTCTTTAAATTTAATTTAATACTTTTTTTATACAACTTTTATGCACCGTATTTTTATCACAGATCGATATCAAAGTATCAAGTCAATATTCTCGGGTGACCTATTCGGAAGTATATCCAAGGAATGATTTTCTAATAATACTTTTTACTGATGTTTAACATTTTTTTATTTTCTTTATAATTGAATTTTTAAATAATTTTTTACTGCCATCAAATGGGGCTAAGCAACTAGTTTTTTTCTTTGGCTTTTTACAATAAAGTGCAAAAAGGGATTTAAATTAATTGCCTACCAAAAAAGATTAATTTTGAACAAAGTACATCAATTTTCAACCAATTATGTAAATTTCATGAATTTTTAACGTAATAGTTAGATGTTCAAACCAAGAAATGAATTTTTAATCAAAAAGATGAATTAGTCACCTACAAAAAGAATATTCTACCAGACAAAATTTATTTTCAACAAAATACAGAAATTTTCAACTAAATAGTTGAATTTTTAACTGAAAAAGAAATTTTCGATTAAAAAAAGAAATAATTTAAAAAAATGAACTGTTAAAAACGTAATTCCACTTTCAACTACGTAGTTGCATTTTAAAACAAAAAAGATTAATTCTTTGAGAAAAATGTAAAATTTTATAATGAGACCTAAAAATATTTTAATTTTCAACCACAAGCAGTTGTATTGAACAGAAAAAGAAGATTTTTTATTAAAACAATTATTGAATCCTAAACCAAAACAGATTAATTTTCAATCAAGCAGTGGCGATTTTTAACCAAAAATGATGCAATTTCTACAAAAATAGATGAATTTTCAACCGAGAGGAGTAAATTTATATAAATAAAAGATCAATTTTTGACAAAAGATTAAAAGTTAAATTTTCAGTTAAAAAAATTAATCTTCAACTGACGAAATTAATTTTAAAGTAGGAAATTATATTTAGAAAAATAAATGAATTTCCAGTCAAATATGTGAATTTAATGAATTTTCAACCAAGAAAAAAATAATTTTTAACAAAATAGTTGAATCTTGGACCGAGACAGATTAATTTAAAACCAAAAAATTGTGACTTTTAACCAAAAAAGTGCAATATCTACCAAAATAGATGAATTTGCAAGCAAGAATATTTACATATTTTCAAGCAATAGAATAGTTGAATTTTCAATTTAAAAAAATAAATTTTAAACAAAAAAAATTATATTTAACAAAATAGTTGAATCCTGGACCGAATCAAATAAATTGCCAACCAAAAAGTTGTGATTATTAAGAAAAAAATATGTAATTTCTACCAAAATAGATGCATTTTTTACCGAGAAGATTAAATTGCTATAAAAAAATATACATTTCGAAAAAAAAATTGAAAAGTTAAATTTTCAGATTGAACAATTAATTTTTAATTTATAAAAGCAAACTTATTTTCGACCAATAAAACAAAATTTCAAACAAAAAGATCAAATTTTAACCAAGAAGGTTAATTTTCTACCAAAAAAATATTATGATTTCACAAAATATGTGAATTTTCAGCCAAATGTGTAAATCTAATGAATTTTGAACTTAATAGTTAAATTTTCAACTAATGAAATGAATTTGCAACCAAATAGATAAGTTTGTCACCAAGAAGAAGAATATTTTACCTCGAAAAACAAGAATTCAAGAAAATTCAGGAATTTGCAACCAAATAGTTGAATTTTCAATTGAAGAAGTTAAACTTTCAACCAAACATGGAATAGCTCAACTTTTTAGTTAAAAAAATAAATTTTAAACCAAAAAAATAATAATTTTTAACAAATAATTGAACCCTCAACCAAAGTAGATCATTTTCAACCAAACCATTGTTATTTTGAACCAAAAAATATGCAATTTCCACCAAAATATATCAATTTTCAACCAAGAAGAGCACATTTCTATCAAAAAAGATCAATTTTTGATAAAAAATGAAATAGCTAAAGTTTTAGTTAAAAAAATTAATTTCTCATTAAAAAAAAAATACTAAGGAGATTAATTTTCTACTAAAAAAGATGAATTTTTATCAAAACACATGAATTTTCAAACAAATATGTGAATATAATGATTTTTCAATCTAATAGTTAAATTTTGAACTAAAGAACATAATGTTCCCAAAAAAAAAAGAATGGTTAAATTTACAGCTGAAAACAAAAATTTTCGAACAAAAAGAAAATTTTCAACCAAGAAGATTAATTGTCTACCAAAAAGATAAGTTAGTCATGGAATACTCAACTTATCATTTCTTTTAATTTATTTTAAATAAAAATTATTTAAAATAAAATCGTTGAATCCCTGACCGAAACATATCAATTTTCAACCAAACAGTTGCGATTTTTAATCAAAAAAGATGCAATTTCTACCAAAATAGATTAATTTCAATGCAAAAAGATTAAATTTCTATCAAAAAAATATAAATTTTTGAAAAAACGGAATAGGTAAATTTTAATATAATGAGTTAATCTTTAATGAAAAGAAAAATATTTTTCAACCAGTTAATGAATTTCCGTACAAAAAGATCAATTTTCAGCAAAGAAAATTAATTTTATATTATAAGGGAGAATAATTTGTAACAAAATGCATCAATTTTCAACGAAAAAGATGAAGCAGTCACTATGAAGAATAATATTCTACCAGAAAAGACGTATTTTTAACCAAATAGATGACTTTTCAACTGAAGAAGATAAATTTTCAACCAAACATAAAATAGTTAAATTTTCAGTTAAAAAAATTATTTTTCAATAAGAAAAATGTTTGAAAAAATAGATAAATTTTCAAATGAGAAGATTAAATTTCTATCGAAAAAGATAAATTTTCGATAAAAAATGGAGGGTAAATTTCCATTTGAAAATTTATTGTTTTTTAAAAAGACTAATTTTCAACCATTAAAATGAATTTAAACAAACAGATCAATTTTTATCCAAGAAAATTAATTTTCTACAAAAAAAAATTAGTTTTTAACAAAATACATGAATTTGCAACGAAATATTTGAATCTAAAAAATTTTCAACCTAATAGTTAAATTTCCAACCAAAGAAATGAATTGGCAACAAAAAAGATGAGTTAGTCACCAAGAAGAATAGGGTAATTTTCATTTAGAAGAATCGATTCTTAACCAAAAAAAAATCATTTTCAACAAAATCGTTGAATCCTCGAACAAAACATATTTTCAACCAAAAAGTTGTGATTTTTAACTAAAAAAGATGCAATTTCTACCAAAATGGATGAATTTTCAACGCAAAAAGAATAATTTTCAAAAAAATACATGAACTTTTAACCAAATATGTGAATATAATGATTTTTTAATTTCACGGTTTAATTTTGAATTGAAGAACATCAAGTTCCAAATAAGAACAGAGTAGTTATACTTTAAGTTGCAAAAATAAATTTTCAAACAAGAAGATCAATTTTCAACCGAGAAGATTAATTTTCTACCAAAAAGATGAGTCAGCCACCAAAAATAATAATATACTACCGCAAAAAACGAATTTTCAACCAAATATTTGAATTTTCAACTGAAGAAGATAAATATTCAACCAAACATGGAATGCTTAACTTTCGATATAAAAAAATTTATTCGCAAAAAAAGATTATTTTAAACAAAATAGTTGAATCCTCGACCAAAACATATCAATTTTCAACCAAGAAGTTGTGATTTTTAAATAAAAAAGATACCATTTCTGCCAAATATGTAAATATAATGATTCTTCAATCTAATGGTTTAATTTCCAACAGAAGAGTTCCAAACACAAAAAGAATAGTTGAATTTTCAGTTGAAAAACAAAAATTCAAAAAAAAGATCAATTTTCAACCGAGAAGATTAATTTTCTACCAAAAAGATGAGTCAGTCATCGAGAATAATAATATACTACCACAAAAAACAAATTTTTAACAAAATATAGGAATTTTCAACCAAATATTTGAATTTTCAACTGCAAAAGATAAATATTTAACCAAACATGGAATACTTAAGTTTTCATCAAAAAAATTTATTTGCAAAAAAAAAAGATTATTTTAAACAAAATAGTTGAATCCCTGACCGAAGCAGATCCATTTTCAACCAAACAGTTGTGATTTTCAATAAAAAAAGATGCAATTTCTACTAAAATAGATGAATTTTTAACGCGAAAAGAAGAATTTTCAACAAAATACATGCATTTTCAACCAAATATGTGAATATAATGATTTTTCAATTTCATAGTTTAATTTTGAATTTGCAGAACATAAAGTAAAAACAAGAAAAGAATAGTTTAATTTTCAGTTGCAAAAATAAATTTTCGAACAAAAAGATCAATTTTCAACCAAGAACATTAATTTTCTACCAAAAAGTTGAGTCAGTCACCAAGAAGAATAATATACTACCACAAAAACCAATTTTCAACAAAATATAGAAATTTTTAACCAAATATTTGAATTTTCAAATGAAGAAGATAAATTTTCAACAAAACATGGAATACTTAACTTTTTATATAAAAAAATTTATTTGCAAAAAAGAAGATTATTTTAAACAAAATAGTTGAATCCCTGACCAAAACAGATCAATTCTCAACCAAACAGTTGTGATTTTTAACTAAAAAAGATACCATTTCTACCAAAATAGATGAATTTTCAATGCAAAAAGAGGAATTTTCAACAAAATACATGAATTCTGAACCAAATACGTAAATATAATGATTTTTCAATTTCATAGTTTAATTTTGAATTGAAGAACATAAAGTTCCAAACAAGAAAAGAATAGTTACATTTTTTTATGCAAAAATAAATTTTTAAACCAAAAGATCAATTTTTCACCAAGAAGATTAATTTTCTACCAAAAGGATGAGTTAGTCACCAAGAATAATAAAATACCACCACAAAAAACAAATTTTCAACAAAATATAGGCATTTTCAACCAAATATTTGAATTTTCTACTGAAGAAGATAAATATTCAACAAAACATGGAATACTTAACTTTTCATATAAAAAAATTTATTTGCAAAAAAGAATATTATTTTAAACAAAATAGTTGAATCCCTGACCGAAACAGATCAATTTTCGAACAAACAGTTGTGATTTTCAATCAAAGAAGATGCAATTTCTACCAAAATAGTTGAATTTGCAGCCAAGAAGTGTAAATTTCTATAAAAAAAAAGATAAATTTTCGATAAAAAATGAAATAGTTCAAGATTTAGTTTAAAAAATGAATTTTCCATTAAAAAAATTAATTAATTAACTTTCAACAAAATACATGAATTTTCCAACAAATATGTGAATATAATGATTTTTTTATCTAATTTTTTAATTTTCAACAGAAGAACATAAAGATCCGAAGAAAAAAAGAATAGTTAAATTTTCAGTTTAAAACAAAAAAAAAATCAAACAAAAAGATCAATTTTCAACCGAGAAGATTAATTTTCTACCAAAAAGATGAGTCAGTCATCAAGAATAATAATATACAACCACAAAAACCAATTTTCAACAAAATATAGGAATTTTCGGCCAAATATTTGAATTTTCGACTGAAGAAGATAAATATTCAACCAAACATGGAATACTTGATTTTTCGTTTAAAAAAATTTATTTGCAAATAAAAATTATTTTAAACAAAATCTTCGAATCCCTGACCGAAACACATCAATTTTCAACCAAACAGTTGTGATTTTTAACCCAAAAAGATGCAATTTCTACCAAAATAGATGAATCTACAATGCAAAAAGATTAAGTTTCTATGAAAAAGAAACATTTTTCAAAAAAACGGAATAGTTAAATTTTGATTGAAAAAATTATTCTTTCATAAAAAGAAAAATATTTTTCAACCAGCGAAATGAATTTTCGTACAAAAAGATCAATTTTCAACCAAGAAAATTAATTTTCTAACATAAGGGAGAATAATTTGTAACAAAATACAACGAAATACAACGAAATACAACCGAATATGTGAATCTAAAGAATTTTCAACCTAATAGTTAAATTTCCAACCACAGGAATGAATTTGCAACCAGAAAGATGAGTTAGTCATCAAGAGGAATAGGGTAATTTTCATTCAGAAGAATAAATTTTCAAAAAACAAAATTAGTTTTTAACAAAATCGTTGAATCCTCAAACAAAACATATTTTCAACCAAAAAGTTGTGATTTTTAACTAAAAAAGATGCAGTTTCTACCAAAAAAGATGAATTTTCGATAAAAAATGGAAGTTAAATTTCCAGTTGAAAATTTAATAGTTAATAAAAAAAAACTAATTTTCAACCAGTAAAATGAATGTAAACAAACAGATCAATTTTTATCCAAGAAGATTAAGTTTCTACCAAAAACGATTAATTTTTAACAAAATACATGAATTTGCAAGGAAATATGTGAATCTAAAGCATTTTCAACCTAATAGTTAAATTTGCAGCCAAAGAAATGAATTTTCAACCGAAAAAATGAGTTAGTCATCACGAAGAATAGGGTAATTTTCATTCAGAAGAATAAATTTTCAACAACAAAAAAAATCGTTTTCAATAAAATCGTTGAATCCTCGAACAAAACATATTTTCAACCAAAAAGTTGTGAGTTTTAACTAAAAAATATGCAATTTCTACCAAAATGGATGAATCTTCAACGCAAAAAGAATAATTTTCAAAAAAATACATGAATTTTCAACCAAATATGTGAATGTAATGATTTTTTAATTTCATAGTTTAATTTTGAATTCAAGAACATACAGGTCCAAACAAAAAAATAATAGTTAAATTTTCAGTTGAAAAAAAAATTTCAAACAAAAAGATCAATTTTCAACCGAGAAGAATAATTTTCTACCAAAAAGATGAGTCAGTCATGAAGAATAATAATATACTACAACAAAAAATGAATTTTCAACAAAATATAGGAATTTGCAACCAAATACTTAAATTTTCAAGTGAAGAAGATAAATATTCAACCAAACATGAAATACTTAATTTTTTATATAAAAAAATTTATTTGCCAAAAAAAGATACTATTTTAAACAAAATAGTTGAATCCCTGACCGAATCAGATCAATTTTCAACCAAAAAGTTGTGATTTTTAATAAAAAAATATCCAATTTCTACCAAAATGGATGAATTTTCAACGCAAAAAGAATAATTTGCAACAAAATACATGAATTTTCAACCAAATATGTGAATATAATGATTTTTTAATTTCAAAGTTTAATTTTGAATCGAAGAACATGAAGTACAAACAAGAATAGTTAAATTTTCAGTTAAAAATAAAATTTCGAACAAAAAATCAATTTTTATCCAAGAACATTAATTTTCGACCAAAAAGATGAGTCAGTCTCCAAGAATAATAATATACTACCACAAAAACAAATTTTCAACAAAATATAGAAATTTTCAACCAAATATTTGTATTTTCAAATGAAGAAGATAAATATTCAACCAAACATGAAATACCTAATTTTTTATATAAAAAAATTTATTTGAAAAAAAAGAGAATATTTTAAACAAAATAATAGAATCCCTTATACTTATAAAACGGAATAGTTAAATTTTATTTAAAAAAATTAATCTTCAATGAAAAGAAAAATATTTTTCAACCAGCGAAATGAATTTTCATACATAGAGATCAATTTTCAAACATGAAAATTAATTTTCTACTATGAGAGAGAATAATTTTTAACAAAGTACATAAATTTTCAATCAAAAAGGTGAATTAGTCACTAAAAAGAATAATATTCGACCACAAAAGAAAAGTTAAATTTTCAGTTAAAGAAATTAGTTTTCAATCAAAAATAATGTTTAACAAAATAGATGAATTTTCAAATAAGAAGATTAAACCTTTATAAAAAAAGATACATGAAAGTACATTTTTTAAACCAACTCAAACTTTCAAAAAACAAAATTGCGCAACAAAATTGCACAGGAAGGCTTAAAAAGAATAATGTTCGTCAAAAAACTGTTTTGTAAAACACAAATACTCAAGAAATTCAATTTATGAAAAATAATTGCACAAAAAGAGTTGAAATAAGAGAAATATGTCTACAAAAAACATCCTGAAACGGCTCATTAGAGACGGATATATGACAATTTAAAGAAAAGGAAGAATATTGATATGTTATGCTTATATTGATTAAAAATGAGAATTAAATTTGAAATTAATTATTAAGGAATTATTAACACGATTTTTATTTTTATCTTTAATATTTCTGAATCTCGATAAAAAATGTAAGTTGAATTTCCAGTTGATTAGTTTTTAACAAAATACATGAATTTGGAACCAAATATGTGAATCTAAAGAATTTTCAACATAATAGTTAAATTGCCAACCAAAGAAATTAATTATCAACCATCAAAATGAGTTAGTCACTAAGAATAATAGGGTAATTTTCATTCAGAAGAATACATTTTCAACAAAAAAAATAATAATAATTTTTAACAAAATCGTTGAATCCTCGAACGAAGCATATCAATTTTCAACCAAAAATTTGTGAGTTTTAACTAAAAATTGATGAGTTTTAACTAAAAAAGATGCAATTTCTACCAAAATTGATGAATTTCAAAGCAACATAATAATATTAACTACAACTTCAGTTTTTTCCTGACTTTCTGGAATTCCCTGACCTGTAGCAACCCTATAAACCCAAAGAATTTCAATTTAGAAGCCTTCAGAATTCTGTATTAAAAAATTGCATATGTATGAAGACTTGAAAATTAAAGAACAGGCTCACTCATTTCTATTCATAAATTTCATAATCGTTTTTTCAGTCTAATGAACTCTTCAGCAAATTTGCTTCGCCTCTTTCTTGTTTGAACTTTTTCTCCATGGTATTTTTCGAACCTTTTTTCTCGCGTCTTTCGAAACATGAATCAGTCTTTTTAGGCGTCATTGACGTTAGAAATTTTTGGTGTGTACACAGTGTGGAGTAAGTGGACAGAGTCGAGATTGCAGGAACTATTGTGAAATAAAAAGACAAGCGGTACCATAGAAAACGGTAATTCACACCTTGGCAAGGTGGCCGTCCACTTGAGAGTGTACAAAGAAAGCGTTGTTTCCGTGGCAGTCTTTCGGTGAAATCTTCCATCTCTTCTGACATGACTCTGACTGACCTTATCTCGAGAGACAAAATCCATCCAGTGACGGATGATAAAATACTCAGATTTTCGAGACAAGAGACAAGATGAAGCACTCGAGGTTCTTGAAACCTCCAGGGGATGTTGAGTCACGCTGTGAAACAAAGGAAAGTCAATTTAGAATTTATTTTCTCATGCGGAATCTTTCTTGAATCGCGGCTAATTATCATCCTGGAAATGTTTATTTAGAACGAAGTGCGCAATTCACCAGAGTGACGAGCAAATTTTAATCGACTGTTAATAACTGTCACCCGTGGGACGGGGAATTTACATTTTTAGCCCACACAAGGAGAATGGTTTGCTGATTAGGTCAATTACACAGGCTCACGAATTAAAAAAAATGTCTTTTCCACCAGACGAGACAAACCAAAATCCATACAAAAATAAATCCGTGTTTTTTTAATGATATTTAGAGGTGGTGCAAGCCCCATGAAGTTTAACACGCATTTCCCATAAGAAAAAAGACGTTTTTGTCAATTTTATTCAGGAGCGTCAATATTAGCTGAATCGAGTTGAAACTCAACATTTCGCTTCACAATTAGCCATAAAATAGGAATGAAATATTATTTTTCAAATATCATCCCCATAAGTCCGTTTTATAGGGTCCCAAGAAACCCCATAAGTGAAAAAATGTGTTTTTTCCACTTTCTGGCGCTACTTATGATTTTTTACGGCTTTTTAAATGCTAGCTGTTTCCGATGCATGAAACAATAACTATCTTTATCCATATTAATGCAAGTAATAATTAATGCAAGTTAATAAAAATAGTTGTTTAATTAATTTATTATTGTTTATAACTCTTTGCTCTTAGGTAAGTGCTAGAAAAATGCGATTTCTTTTGAAATGTTTGACTTTGCTTTGCCTTTGCAGTTATGAACAGATAATAAGTAAACATTACAGAGAAACATATTTTAAACAATCTCTTTTTTTCGTGAATATATTTCGCTGGAGGGGGGTTGATATCAAAATATGTTCAATTCCAAATTTTTCTTTCACGCTTTGCAATAAATTTCTTGTTGTAATTTAAAACAAAACTTTTACAAGTGATTTAGTTCTCCCTCCTACTCCTAATTAGTCCATTCTTTGTTTTTGTCTCTTGTGTAAGATAGCTTTTTCGTTTAAATTAATTTTGTCAAACATTGGGATAACAGCAAAAATAATTCACCCAAAAAAGTAAAATACTTTTTAAAAATTGATTCTTGTTGAGGTTCACTTATCATTTTGGCATAACTAAAAAGTCAAAGCAAAACTAAAGATTTCAGAAAAAGGCAACTTTCTAGCATTACTCTGAGAAAATATAGTTATAAACAATGTACAATTGTTTGAATAAGCATTTTTTTAACTCGCATTAATTATTATCTCACTAAGTGAAATGTGTACAAAAAATTTAGAAGTTCAGAAAAACCGCAACTTTTCAGCACTTATCTAACAGAAGATAGTTATAAACAATTATAAATTGTTCAAACAATTATGCTTGGTAAATTGCATTATTTGCTACTTCACTAAGAAAAAAGTTGGTAAAAAGTTAAACATTTTAGAAGAAGCCGCAACTATATTGCATTATTAAAGAAGAAAATCGTTATAAGCAATAATAATTTGTTTGAATAATTATTTTTGCTAAATTGAAATAATTATTAACTAACCCTATGTGAAAA
The DNA here is from genome assembly GCA_011634705.1 of Andricus grossulariae. Classification (NCBI taxonomy): domain Eukaryota; kingdom Metazoa; phylum Arthropoda; class Insecta; order Hymenoptera; family Cynipidae; genus Andricus; species Andricus grossulariae. The sequence goes on from JAABKJ010002671.1 coordinate 15,106, forward strand.
GTAGACAAATAGTTGTAAATTTCAGAAAAAACCGCAACTTTCTAGCATTATTCAAATTGGATATTATTAATAATGATAAAAAATTTCAAATGTTTCAAAAGAATTCAGAGAGATTTCAAATGTTTCAAGAGAATTCAGAAAGATATCGAAATGTTTTAAAAGATTTCAAATATTTAGAAAGGTTTCAAGAGATTTTGGAAAATTTTTAAAAATTTCACAAAAATTTTTAAAGAATTCACAAAGATTTAAGAAAAATTGTAAAGGTTTTAAAAGGTATTAAAAGATTTCTAAAGATTTAATAAAGATTTCAATGATTCAAAAATGTTTCAAAAAACTTTATAAGATTTAAAAAGATTTCACAAAAATTTTAAAAATTTCATTTTTTTTTAAGAATTCATTTAGACTTTAAAAATATTAGAAGGTTTTAAAAAATTTTACAAAAATTTCGAATTTTTAAAAGAATTTAGAAAGATCTCGAAGATATCAAAAGGTTTTAAAAGATTTCAGAAAGATTTCAGATATTTTGAAAGGTTTCAAGAGATTTTGGAAAATTCTAAAAGATTTCACAAAAATTTGTAAAGAATTCACAAAGATTTAAGAAAAATTCTAAAGGTTTTGAAAGATTTCTAAATATTAATTAAAGATTTCAATGATTTAAAATGCTTTCAATAGACTTTAGAAGATTCAAAAAGATTTCACAAAAATTTAAATTTTTTTTAAAGAATTCACTAAGACTTCAAAGATATTAAAAGGGTTTAAAAGGTATTACAAAAGTTTCGAATTTTTGAACGAATGTAGAGAGATTTCGAAGATATTAAAATGTTTTGAAAGATTTCAGAAATATTTCAAATATTTTGAAAGGTTTCAAGAGATTTTCGAAAATTTTTAAAGATTTCACAAAAAATGTTTAAAGAATTCACAAAGATTTAAGGAAAACTTCTGAGATATCAAAATGTTTTAAAAGATTTCAGAAAGATTTAAAATATTTTAAAAGCTTTCAAGAGATTTTCGAAAATTTTTAAAGCTTTTTCAAAAATTTTGAAAGAATTCACAAAGATTTAAGAAAAATTGCAAAGGTTTTAAAAGGTTTTAAAAGATTTCTGAAGATTTAATAAAGATTTCAATGATTTAAAAAGGTTTCAATAGTCTTGAGAAGATTTAAAAAGATTTCACAACAATTTTATAAATTTAAAATTTTTTTCAAGAGTTCACTAAGACTTCAAAGTTATGAAAAGGTTTTGAAAGGTTTTACAAAAATTTCAAATTTTTAAAATATTTAAGTAAGATTTTGAAGATATCAAAATGTTTTAAAATATTTCAGAAAGATTTAAAACATTTTGAAAGGTTTCAAGAGATTTTGGAAAATTTTTAAAGATTTCACAAAAATTTTAAAAGAATTCACAAAGATTTAAGAAAAATTTTAAAGGTTTTCAAAGTTTTCAAAAGATTTCTAAAGATTCAATAAAGATTTCAATGATTTAAAAAGGTTTCAACAGATTTTAGAAGATTTAGAAAGATTTTACAAAAATTTCAAATTTTTTTAAAGAATTCACTAAGGCTTTAAAGATATTAAAAGATTTTAAAAGGCTTTACAAAAGTTTCGAATTTTCAAACGAATGTAGAAAGATTTTGAAAATATCACAATTTTTTTAAATATTTCAGAAATATTTCAAATATTTTGAAAGGTTTCAAGAGATTTTCGAAAATTTAAAAAGATTTCACAAAAATTATAAAAGAATTCACAAAGATTTAACAAAGATTTCGAAGATATCAAAATGTTTTAAAATATTTCAAAAAGATTTCAAATATTTTGAAAGGTTTCAAGAGATTTTGGACAATTTTTAAAGATTTCACAAAAATTTCAAAAGAATTCACAAAGATTTAAGAAAAATTTTGAAGGTTTTAAAAGTTTTGAAAATATTTCTAAAGATTTGATCAAGATTTCAATAATTTAAAAAGGTTTCAAAAGACTTTAGAATATTTAAAAAGATGTCACAAAAATTTCAAATTTTTTCAAAGAATTCACTAAGACTTCAAAGATATTAGAAGTTTTTAGAAGATTTTACAAAAATTTCTAATTTTTAAAAGAATTTAGAAACATTTCGAAGATATCAAAAGGTTTTAAGAAATTTCAAATATTTTAAAAGGTTACAAAAGATTTTTGACAATTTTAAAGGATTTCGCAAAGATTTTCAAAATTTTTTAAGTAATTCACAAGGATTTAAGAAAGATGTCAAAAATATCTAAAGGTTTCAAAAGATTTTAGATTTCAAAGATTTTTAATTTTGAAATTATATTTTTTTTAAATTTTTGGTCCAGCCTAGTAGATATTTTCAGTTTGTTCTTTTGAATTTTGTTGAATTTTGTAAATCATAATTTCCAAATTAGGAATTTTGATTCTGAAAATTAATTTCTCAAAGAGAAATTTTAAATTGTAAATAATTCTTCAATAATAAAGACAACTACATTCTGCCCTTAAATCGTATCTTTTTTAGTTTCTTAACAAATTGCAAAAACGAGTTTTTTTTAAGTCAATTTTTAATTCAATTTTTGACTTCAGCTCGTGCTCAGTTTCAGGAATTTCTTTATAAAATTTAGAGGCAACATTCCTTATAGTATTCTTGTTTCAAGGGTCCATAATTTTTTAACAATTTCAATCCACGTTAGCGTTTTACACCAAGAATTGGTATGTTACAAAAAAAGTCATTATAGTTTAAACAAGAATTGGAATTTTTGAAAAGTATCACATTAAATTAATGTTTTACACAAAAAATCCATTTTTTAAACAAAACTAATTAGATTTTAAGGATTCATAATTTTTTAACAATTTTAGGTTACGTTACAGATTTTTACACAAAAAATTAAAATTATAAAACACAAATTTGTCTGTGTTGTTGTTGTTTTTCACAACAACAACAAAAATTTTTTTAAACAAAACTCATTAGATTTTAAGGGTTTGCAATGTACGGTTTTAACAAGAAACCCATTTTCTTAAACAACTCATTAGATTTTACGGGTCTATAATTTTTCAACAATTTTAGTCTACGTTAGCGTTTTACACCGAAAATTGCATTTTACAACAAAAATCATTATAATTTGTACAAGATTTAGAATCTTAGGACAATTTTTATTAGGTTAGTGTTTTTTCATCGGGAATTGATATTTTTAATAAAAAAAATTGTTCGGAAGAAGATTTACAACTTTTAACATTATTAGGTTATTAGGTTATGTCATGGTTTTACACAAAAAATAGAGATTGAAAAAATCATTATATTTTGAACAGGAGTAGGAACTTTTTAACGTTTTTCACAGAAAATCTTTTTCTTTTTGCAAGACTCATTAGATTTTAAAGTTGCTTATTTTTTAAACAATACCAGGTTACTTAAATGCGTTTTACACACAAAAATGAGCATTTTAAAACAAAAATCATTATAATTAGTACAAGATTTAGAATCTTTGAAATTTTTTTTATTATGTGGGTGTTATTAGATTTCGAAAAAGATTTATAAATTTTAGTAATTTAAGGTTGTTAGAGTTCTGTACAAAAATTGTTATTTTGAAATAAAAATCATAGATATAAATCCAATGGTTTTTGGATAAAATAATAAAATTTACAAGCTTGAGTAATTGCAGACTGTGCTAGTGATTTTCGTCAAAAATTGAAATTTTAATTAAAAAATTACTAAATTTCAAAGAAGAAGAATAATTTTTAAACAGTTTTAGGTTATGTTGGCGTATATCACCGAAAATTGGTAATTTTAAACAAAAAATCATTAGATTTAAATCCAATGATTTTCTTATGAAATAATAAAATCTGCAAGATTGAATAATTGCAGACCTTTTTAGTGTTTTCTCGTCAAAAATTGAAATTTTAATTTAAAAATCGCTAGATTTCAAGCAAGATTGATAATTTTGCAACTATTTCAGTTTACGTTATCGGTTTACATCGGAAATTGGAATTTTTAGACAAAAGTGATTATAATTTGAAAAATTTTAGCATTTTTTAACAATCATCAATTATGTTAGTGTTTTTCGACAAAAATGCATTTGAATAAATAAACTTTAAAGAAGATTCACAACGTTGTAACAGTCTTAGGTTACATTCACATTCTTCATCGAAAATCGGTGATATTCAATTTAAAAAAATCAAGTTATGTTATGTTATGTTATATTTGTGTTTTTCATCTAAAATTTCTACTGGTATTTTTTATGAAAAATTCAACGGTTTGATTATCTATATATTGTACAAAAATATTATTTATACAACAATTCTAAAGTTACGATATCATTTTTCATCAATTGTCAAAAATATTGTTCTTGCTTTTCTATTACTTTAGATAATAGATACTTCAAATTAAAGAAATTATATATGAATATAAATTTTATATCTTGATTTAAAAGTTGCTCGAAACAAAAAAAAAATCGCGCTCGTATCACCCAAGTTTGTTTGCTAGTGAAATAAAATTTTACTTCACTAGTTCTACTTTCGACCACTAGGAGGAAACCAAGAATATTTTTCTCACAAACGCTATTTCAAAATCATAAAATAATGACAAGCCGAGTACATATTTTTAAGACATTTCGTCCTGCGTTTTGTTTATAAATATAAAAGTGATCAAATAAAGTCCATCTTTCAATTTAATTTAATAATAGTAATTTTTTCAATTTAGTTTAATAATAAAAATATGAATGAAAATTTTTTTCATTAAAATGATATTAAATTATCACCCTGAAGGTGAAAGGTATATAAGTGAAGGTGTGTGTGAGAATAAAAACTCGGAAAGAAAGTCGAAGGTGGAAAAAGGTAAGAAGGAGGGAAAGAGGGTTTTCTGCGGGTTTATACCGGGTGTCCTTTGTTCTGGAAGAAAAGCAGTCTTAAATCTGTCATAAGCAATCTCCTTCTTTATTTCTCGTTGGAGACAGCGTCGTTTTTAAGATTCTTTTATACGCGGATTAAATACATCTGCAGGCAGATAAATAATTGGCCCCATTCGTATCGGAAAAATTCGAATTCGTTAACCTCGCTGAATTTCCGGCATTAATAATTTAATGTTCAATGGATTATCTAAATTAAGCCCTCTTCCATTTAGACTAGGAAACCGCAAATTATTTTACGTCCAGACTCAAATAAGTAGATTAAAAGATAATGAAGGAAGTTTAATTTTGATTGGTTTACTCGTAATTAACGGGGTTATCGATATTTGATTTTATTTTTAGATGTGGAATAATGAGATGGAGATTTAATCAGGAAGCAGTTATTATTTTACACAAATATGTATTTCCTCCGTTGTTTCATGAATAAGTAGATTATAATTGCAATTAAAAGAGGTCCTTAAAAATTAGATAATGTGAAATATTCATGCTGTTTCGAATATATATTTTATTTTTTTAATTTGTACAATTCAAAAGTAGAGTGTTTAAATTTTAAACATTTTTATTTTTATTATTTTAATAAAAATTAATCTAAGTAGGAGCCGCACGCCCACCAAAACTTCACTCTTCGCACCCCTTCCCCTTTACCAAATTTTTCCAACACTACTTCCCCCACTCTTCCTCATAATTTCCCCTACTTCTTACTTAAACTCACTTCCTCTACTTCCCCTACTTCTCCTACTTCCCGTCCCTAATTTCTCATCCCTTCCCCTACTTCACCACCTCTAATTACCCCTACGCCCTCCCATAATTTTTTTCACTTCTTTAACTCCCCTTCTCTAATTTCCTCTATTACCCCTCATTCCTCCTCACCACCACTCCCATCACCTCATTTTTCTTATTCCTGTTTATCTCCCGCACTTCACTTACTTCCCTTCTCCTAATTTTCCTACACTTCCCCTATATCCATACCCCTAATTTACCCTGCTTCTCCTCCTATCATCTCCTCTCACTTCCACTACTTCTTCTCTCCTCATTTCCCCTGCTTTCCTACCCTTAATTTCCCTCCACTTACTTACAAAGATTTAAGAAAAATTGTAAAGGTAACCCTCCCCTCCTTTCCCTACCCTAATTTCTTCTCACTTCCCTTACTTTTCCTCTCCTCATTTCTCCTCACTTTCCCTTTTTTCCCTCCCCTCATTTCCTCTCACTTTCCCTCACTTCACCTACTTTCTCATCCCTCATTTTCCCTCACTTCTTTTTCAATTTTAACCTTTAAGTATGCTCGCGATTACATTTTTGCAATATCATGGACCTGAGGTCTTACAGACCGCTGTATATATTTATATCTACTTCAATAAATAAAGAAGTTTTTGTTATCTACCTTATACAAGTATATAAAGGAACATTGGATTAAGTAGGAAATTAATCAATTTTAAACATTTTTATTAATAATAATCACTTACACCAGTCGGGAGAGGGACTCATATATCAGAAGTATGGTGCGGTCTGCGAGACCGCTCGTCCATATGTCCATATTAATTTCTCACTTTTTTCCTAAATAAGGGATAATCAAAACGTGAAATTCGTCCGCGAAATCTTGCGTTTCAAATAACTTGGAACAAACTGAAACAGAAATATAAAATTGTGACACTATCATAGACGTGCGGTCTCACGGACCGCCTTTGAGCTTTTTATATATATTACTCGCCAATTACACGCAGAAACACACGTTATTCACCTACTTTGTACAACTAAAACTAAAGCTACTAATAACGGCTACACCGTGCAAGACCAGGGGGAAGGGATCCACATACCAGAACCACGGTGCGGTCTGTGAGACCGCACGGACATTACTGAACTCCCGATGTTTATAACTATTAATTGCAATAATAATTCGTCATTCATATGTAATATATAATGTACATTTTTTCAATTTTTCTGTTTTAATGTAATGTACTTTTATCTTCGATTTTATCATATTTTATCTGGATTTAATGGCAAGCTTTTAAAAGTTTATTTTTCACTTCTGAAAGATCGTCCAGGTTTGTCTCGACCGTGGGGATTAACCTTCTCTCTTTTTCAGTTTTGCACTTTTCCATTTTATTGGCCCGACAAAACCCACAGTCCACACCACCTCAAGCTGAAGCTTGCAAGCTTACAAAAACAATGGAAAGCTCGGGGAAACTTGGCTCGTCTTAACTACTTGTACGACTCCCCCCACCCCTGCCATAGCTTTTAAAATCCTTTTTTTGAAAAGTAGACGAATGTTTCTACAATAGAATTTGCTCATCCCTCCCGCACCTCCTCTCAAAATGAAAAGTAACAATGAAAATAGCATTTGGATGGCTTTCAAAAGCACTGACTATTATTTCTTGAAAAGTAGCTTATAGCTTCAAGCTTTTTAAAAGCTACTAAGTTTCTTTCGTGATCCATTTTTGAAGAGACAATACAAAAAACAAAAAATATTTTAAAAGCATAATTTATTACAAAAATTGAATAGTGATTAGTGAATTAGAATATAATATATTATTAAAGAAACTATTGGAGAAAATAAAAGTGTGTTTTCCAAAATCAGAAAGTGTGCAATGAAAAATTAACTTTATTTTCTATGCAAAATTTTCAGTTTTCTAACCAAAGATTTAGAAAATTTAAAAAGTACATATATCTAAGTGGCCTATTCACTAGTGACGGGAAGATAGATGGCGAGCTGGATAGGCGCATAAACGAGGGTCGGAAGGTTATCGGTAGAGCATGGTCCATTCTCAGAAGTAAAAATATGTCAACAAAAACTAAAATAACAATACATAATTCTATATTTGTACTGACTGTGCTATATGTTAGAGAGACATGGACCTGTAAAGAAAACGATAAGAGTAAAATTATCGCGATTGGCATGAAACCTCTGCGCACAATCTGCGGGAAAACACTTATGGACACAAGGGAAATGGCTTAATGGTATAATAATATAATAATGATACTGCACAATTCTCTCATGAAGAGGAGATATTAAAATATAATATAATATAGTATGATTCTTTACTTAATAATTAATAAATAAAACTTTTCTTAGTAACAAATAAATATTTTACATATCAGTTTTGGTTCAAAATGTAGAGCTCAAAGCTGAGTAGAGATTCGTGGTGGTGGAAACGAGACAGGTGGCTCGAGAGTAAAAATGCCCAAATTTCCCCTGAAGACCCCTGTAGAGGTCCAAATAGAGTCTCCTTTGAAACCAATTCATCGTTAATTAAAATAATATTAAATTAGAATTTTTATTTTTACATTGAACTTCTAAAAAAATTATCGGTTTAAATTTTTGTATTTGAGGTATTAAATTGTTTAAAGAATGGTGATATTTTTTTAGCTCAACAGAATATTTATTTTATTTTAGGGTTTCTTTACTTGTAAAATTACATTGTTTTTTTTTTAATAATTCTCTCTTTTCTTTAAATCAAGGACTTAATTCTTTAAATGAATGAATATTTTATCAAATTTGTCTGAACAATGTATCGCATCTTTGGATCACAGTAATATTTCCTCACACGAAAAACCCATTTCTTTATTACCAAGAAATATTTAGTAAAATTTAGAGTACTCTTATTTCTTTCAACCTAGAGATTCTCAAGAGAGAGTTGAGGCACGGGGTACTCCAATTCTGTTCGGTCAGCTACAATGCTAAATACCATGTTACCTATCAATACTCCAAGCATTGTACACGACTGAACAACATTTGTTAATTGTGATCGATCACAAACAAGATTCCACTGAAAAAAAAACTGATGTCATACATTCAGGTAATTTATATAAAATCATACAGTATGTATACATTATTTTGTTGGCATAATAAGACCTAATCCGTCCATTTCGTTGCATAAGGTCTTAAGCCACACCATTTTCGAAAATTTTAAACCAAAAATTACGCATAACTTTAGTAAGGACTGACAAACAGAAGTCTTATGTATTAAATTTTCCATCAATGCGTCGAGAAAAACCTCATCATTTTCCTATAGATGGGTAAATCGGTTTGGAGTGGATTGAACCCATGGGTAATCCACATTTGCTAGATCTAACCTATGCAAAGGTGTATCAAAATCGATACCGAATTTAAAGAAAGATAATACAATATTTCAAAAAATAAGTTTCACATAAAAATTTAGGAATAATTAGATAGAACATTTTTTTATTTAATTTTTTCAGTATAAAAAAAAATTTCCATTTCCCATGAAGCATCGAAAAATTGTGCGCTATTTATATTAACGAATATTTCATTCCACTATTACTTTTGATTGTAATTATTAGGCGATAACAGTTGTAAATAATGTCTATATTTAAGGGCAACTGATTCTCATGTGCAGTTCATCAAATGCCATTTGCAAATGTTGCTGAAACTTTAAAATAAATACCACTTTAAACTTCAAAATATTCTTTTATTATTTTACTGTTAGTTCTTTATAAAACACAATTTTATTTGAAAACGAAGACAAAAATAATTAGAAATTCAAAAATAATTATTCTAATTATTATTTACGTATTTTTATTTGTTGTTTCTTGGTTTCTTATGATTCGATTTTCTTTTTAAAATAATTTGAAAATTTGTTTGAGAAGTTGTAGGCCCCGGAAGCTACGATCATGGTTCCTCAAAGCAACCAATCCCGACGCAACTGGAACGTGTACGGCATCCACCTCTGCACCTTCTGTCCTAGAAGATAAGCAAGAGCGAGAAATTTACGCGAGATAACATCGTGCAAAACTGTTCCTTGGAGTCAGATGTCTAGCCGCGGATAACCTTACGCGGCAGACGGGACAGTTGGAGACGAAGGTTTCACCTCTGGATACTTTTTTAGAGCCACCAATCTTTGTAGAATGTTATGAGGAACAGTGTTGACGGACCAGATGAAGTTATCCCAGAAGAACAGCCTTTTGCATCTGGTTTGCGATGGCATGAGTCTGACGCTGGCAAGCTGGAATCTTGTTGAGTTGGCTAAGAAATGAAGCTTTCATGCCTCCAAGGCAGCGGATTATGAGAACTACAAGATGGACTTTGCAGCCTTGGTACAGTCTGCTCAGGTCGAAAAGAAGTGCTTGATATTTCATCCGTTTTTCTTTCTCCTTTGCCGTGATATTACAATCGACTGGTGCCGAGAATTCAATCACGTAAATGGTCTTGGTCTTCAGATCTTGGAGGATTTGACGACAATATCAGGCTTCGGAGCTCTGATACGTAGAGTTGTGGAGAATGAGAAATTCCAGTAGATCTTACACTGATCATTCTCCACAACGGATTCGAGTTCACCCTGGGCGTATGACAAGACGAGCAATAGATCAACACCATAGAAGTGCCTAAGATGATAATATAACACTTTTAGAGCCGCATTGTGTCTCTGTGTGTACCCGTAGTATGCATACTTTGAGCATCCATTGAGAACATGCCCAAGTGATTCTGGCTCTTGCTTGCACGCTCGGCAGTTGGTATCATCTACAGGTACATTCATCATGCGCTCACGGTAAATTAAGGTGTTTATAACGCCGTCTTGACATGCAAAAAGAAATCCCTCAGTCTCCAATCTCAATCCAGCAGACTTGAGAAATATGTTGGACAGACCCATCGAGAGCTCTTCTCTACGCATGATATCGTAGAATTTACCATGAAGGGGCTTGTCAGCACGTTCTCTCAGTAGAAGCGTATGTTCTGCTTACTGTACACGACTTTTGAGGAGCAAAGGTGTTAGTGTTGCTAAGCCATGCGTAGTGTCGCTGGAATCAAATGAGAGGCCAAGCTCCTCTGCGGCCCTATCTGCGGCACGATACAGAAACTCGCACTGTCGAGTTCATGTTGATATACGAGTCGCATAAGGGAATCTGTGCTATTTAGAACTTAGCAGGCTGTTGTCAGAACCGTTCTTCGATAAAGACACCCCAAGTTTAGCAAGCCTCTACCCTCTTTATCTCGAGGGAGGTATATTCGAGGTATGGAAGATCTAGGATGATCACTTCGATGGATTGTCATCATCTTGCGTGTGCTTCGGTCGAGTTGCTTCAACTCATCGACGTTCCATTTTACTGGACCAAACGTGTAGCGCAGTATAGGAACGGCCAGCATATTGGTCAGCTGGATGTTATTCTTTCGAGATAATTCGGAGGCCCAAACTTTTCTGAGAATTTGGCGATACCTTTTTTCAAGGGCCGTTTTTAACACACGCATATCTTGGGTTTCCGCTTGCGGTATCCCAAGATATGTATATGTTTCTCCATTACCGAAATGTTGAATTGTATTTGCGCCTATGAGTTGAACATTCTGATCGTCACGCGATGATGTAGTTTATAGTCTTCCTTAGTGTAGGTGGACGTAGGCACACTTTTCCAGTCTGAAGCTCATGCCAATCGCTTTAGACTACCTATTCACCGCCTCCACAAGGATGTGAAGGTACTCTTTCGAGGAAGCAAAGAGTTTAGGTTCATCAATGTATAAAAGGTGGTTGACCTTATATTATCTTCTGTTCGGCGGGCCACATAGGTATCCAGAGCTTTTGCCTCGGAGCACAATAGATAGAGGCCAAAGGGAGATGCAGAAAAGTATCAGACTTAGAGAGTCTCCTTGAAAGAACCCCCTCTCATATGTGATATAGCTGGTAGTCACTTGTTTTCTGTCAGATATTATGACAAATCTTGTCCGCCACAAGAGCATAAGCTATTTTATGCATCTCACTATTTTTGGATCCACCTCCAGGCACTCAAGGAGCCTAATAAGTAGCTCATGGTTCGTGTTCTCGAAAACCTTACGGTAGTCAATCCAAGCCATGGACACATTGCTTCGATACCTGATCGAGTTCTGGATAATACACCTGTCTAGTAACAGGTTCTCCCTGCAACCTTCCAGCCCTCTCTTGCATCCACGTTGTTCACCTATTGCACTCCATACCGGCTCGATAGATGGTAATATCCTCCCTTTGAGGATGCCAGTGAATAGCTTCTAGCTATTTTTTAAACAAGCTAAGGGCCTGCAGTTCTTTGAACTTGACAAATCTCCGGTCTTAGGGATCAATACCGTGCGTGCTTCCAGTAGCCACTGCGGGATGGGCTATTGTCTGTTTAAAAAAGTAGTAAATAGACGAGCTAGATGCTGGTGCGTAGAAGTGAACTTTTTCCACCAAAAGTGGATGATTTTATCTGGCCCTGGCGCTGAAAAGTTCTTAGTTCTAACGATAACTTTCTTCACTTCTTCAGCAGTAATTACCCGACACTCTTCCTCTGGACCTTGCAACCTTTGCCTTTGGCAAAAGTTACGAAAGAGTGATATATCTGAAGTGTCTTCCTTTAGCTGATGAGTATCTCCATATACTTCTCAGAAGACTTGAATCTCTTCTCGGCTAGGCGGATTTTTAACGGCACGTGACGTTTTATTGAACAGACGGGAAGGATGAGTTGAAAAGGTG
>JAABKJ010002672.1:0-27411 GCA_011634705.1 Andricus grossulariae
GATTAGGAACATGATAAAATATCTACTGGTTCTCGAATTGTCATGGAAAATGTGGAAGCATAACCAAGACGAAAATCAGACGGTCCATTGGTGACTACATTTTTTGGTTTGTTGTTTTTCGCACGTTAACAAAGATTTAAATTCGACAAACGACTGCCGCTCGACGATCAGATTTTCGCCTTTTACATGCTTCCATATTTTTTATTATAAGTCGAGTAAAAGTGAATATTTCATTATGTTCTTGGTCTCATTTTAAAGTGTAGATTCCAAGCTTTAATTTATTGAAGTTTGAATTTTGTCAATTTTATTTCCTGAGGCATGGAGGAATGGGACTCAATATATCGCTGAGGTAACCATGAAAAAAGGGAGGCATGTTTCTTAATTCAATTTTCAAAATTATGTGTGGATATATTTTATTATTCAGCGATGTTTTGTCGTACGCTGTTGTTTTTCTGAATTATTTAAACGTTCTAATGTGATGTTTTAATGATTTAGCGATGTTTCTTGATTCACAGATTTACAAAAATGGCCGTGAATTGAGGATTTCTATTCAATTTTCAAAATGACATGTACGATGTACGTATGTTTTAATTATTTAGCAATGTATTTTGACACGCTCTTCTTTTTCTATAAGAATTTATTTAAAAATTACAGTGCGAATACATGTTCAATGAATTGAGAATCCGATCGGAATATTTTTTTTTTTAATTATAGATATTAATTTATTAAACATTTAGCGATGTATGTTGATTCTTACATTTTAAAAAATGGCCGTAAAGGCACCCGCAGATGTCATTGTACAAAAATTATGTTTTTTCCACATCAATAAATTACATAACGTGCACTTGAAATCTCAAAATGATATCTCGCTATTTACTATTATCAGTAGTAATAGTAAATTATACTTTACATGGATTCACTGAATGCATTCTTTGAGAATATTATTTCAGCAAGAATTTGATTGGTAATTGGTAATTCAAAAATTGAGTAAATGAGAAAAATGAATTCAAAAGTTAGCGTACGCACATAATAGTCTAGTATACTTTAATACTCAAATATTGCAGTATAATTACAGATTTGAACCAGAGATTAGCATATTTATGCATTCGAGTGATAAAAAATATCATTAGCTTCTCTCTTGCATTGAATTCCACTGCTCAGAGTATATTTTTTTAATTGCGAAGAAACGGTCAAATAATTTCATCGTTAAATGTATCTGAGGTCGATACATGCTCGAGTAGAAAGTCGACCCGTGCTTAGGTACTGTGGGAAAACACATGGAAAGGACAAAAGTCGATTTCACTATGTGCACTGCTCTTCCTGCAGATTGCAGAAATAAAAGGGATGGGGAAACGATGGCAATGCTAACAGCTACTGCTAAAGCCTGCAGCTAAAACCAGATAAAGGTAAAGCTAGACTATACTGCAAAAGCTAACATGATCTCTGAAACTGATCCGCCTCTTTTAGAGGAGGAAACAAAAAAGAAATAGAAACAAAAAAGAAAAAACACCCACCCCTTCCTGGTGTACCACTAAAATATAAGTTCGAGTATATGGTAGCTCTGAAATGAAATACTAAATTAATTGTTTATTTGTGTAAACACGCGATATGGAAAACTGGTTCCTTCGCCTCAGACTAAATTTAACCACAGGTCCAATCAACAAGGACCGGTAGTCCAACCGGTTTCGCCTCGGGTAAGAATTGGTCATTTGAAATTCGTTGTGCACTCTTTTTTGCGATTTCAGGGGATCGCTTCTTTTTGTCCTTCTAGAAATGATCCTCTCAATTCCTTTTAGCTTCACATTATTTTATTTTAGCATTTTTATTCTGAATTTATATACCAGGCCGAAAAACTTCGTTTAGAAAATCAGGGTGTCCAGCGATTCTTAGGGACGAAATTCAAGGGCTTTTCCAGATTTTCCGGGTCAAAAAATCAAGTTTTTCCAGGTATTCTTCTTTTTATATCAAATAATGAAATAACAGTTTATTATACATGCAGAAAAATGAGCCACTTCATTTTGTATTGTCGATCAATTTCCAAAGAAAGCAAAACCATAACTAAACAAATTGTTAATTTGTTGAGAACAGAAGTCGTCTTTGTCAAATCTTTGGAAATATTTTTAAATATTTGTGAAGTATTTAAAATCCTTGAAATCTCTGAAATCTTTGAAATCTTTGTGAAATCTGGAAATGTCTGCAAAATCTTTTGAAATGGTTTAAAATTTATATAAAAGCTTTAAAATCCTTGAAATCTTGGTGAAATTTTTTGGAATCTTTAGAAATATTTGTGAAACATTTCTTTAACCTTTATTTTTGAAGTCTTTTGTGTTCGTTTGAAATCATTGATGTACTGGTGTACTATTTTTCAAATCTTTCATATACTTGAAATCTATATGAAATGTTCATAATCTTGTTGAAATTTTTGTGACATCTTTTAAATCTAGTGTATACGTCTTATTTGAATCTTTTGAAATCATTGTGAAATCTTTTGAATTCGTTGAAATCATTCAATTATTTGAAATATTTGAGAATATTTCTAAATCTTTGTAGTCTTTGAAATCCTTGAAATCATTAAAATTCCTGGGATCTCTGAAATCTGTGCTAAATCTTTTTGAATTCGTTGAAATCTTTTGAAGTTTTTAAAATCGTTGGGAAATCTTGAAATTTCTGTGAAATCTTTTGAAATGGTTTATAATTTTTGTAAGATCTTTGAAATCCTTGAAATCTTTGCAATCTTTGCGAAATTTTTTGTAGTCTTTAGCAATATTTGTGAAATATTTCTTTAACCTTTATTTGTGAAATCTGTTGTGTTCGTTTAAAATCATTGATGTAATGGTGTACCATTTTGGAAATCTTTAAGAAATTTTTATGAAATATTTGAAATGTTTGTGAATTCATTCTGAAATCTTTTGTATCAATTTGGAATAATGAAAATAATTGAAATCTTCGTGAGATCTTTTGAAATGGTTTACAATTTTTGTAAAATCTTTGAAATCCTTGAAATCTTTGAAATCTTTGTGAAATTTTTTGAAATCTTCAGAAATATTTGTGAAATATTTCTTTAATCTTTATTTGTGAAATATTTTGTGTTCATGTAAAATAATCGATGAACTGGTGTACCCTTTTTGAAATCTTTGAAATTATTCAGAAATCTTTCAGCAATTCTTATGAAATATTTGAAATATATGTGAATTCTTTCAGAAATCTTTTGTATTAATTTGAAATAATTAAAATATTTGAAATCTTTGTGAAATTTTTTGAATTCTTTAGAAATATTTGTGAAATATTTCTTTATTCTTTATTTGTGAAATCATTTGAAATCATTAATGTACTGGTGTACCCTTTTTGAAATCTTTAAGTAATTTTTATGAAATATTTGGAATGTTTGTGAAATCTTTCTGAAATCTTTCGTATTTATTTGAAATAATTAAAATATTTGAAATCTTTTAAAACGATTTAAAACTTTTGTAAAATCTTTGAAATCCTTGAAATATTTAAAATCTTTGTGAAATTTTTTCAAATCTTTAAAAATATTTGTGAAGTATTTATTTAATATTTATTTGTGAAATCTTTAAAATTCTTTTGAAATCTTTAGGAAATTTTTATGAAATATTTGTGAAATCCTTTGCATTAATTTGAAATAATTAAAATATTTGAAATCTTTGAAATCTTGGTGAATTCGTTGAAATCTTTTGAAGTATTTAAAATTCTTGTGAAATCTTGAAAATTCTGTGAAATCTTTTGAAATGGTTTTGAAATTTTTGTAAAATCTTTGAAATCTTCGAAATCTTTGAAATCTTTGTGAAATATTTGTGAAATCTTTTGAATCAATTTCAAATAATTAAAATATTTGAAATCTTTAAAATCTTGATGAATTCGTTAAAATAGTTTGAAGTATTTAAAATTCTTGTGAAATCTTGACATTTCTGTGAAATCTTTGAGAAATCTTTCGAAATGGTTTTGAAATTTTTGTAAAGTTTTTGAAATCGTCGAAATCTATGAAATTCTTGTGAAATTTTTTGAAATCTTTTGTGTTTGTTTGAAATCATTGATGTACTGGTGTACCCTTTTTGAAATCTTTAAGAAAATTTTATGAAATAATTGAAATGTTTGTAAATTCTCTCTGAAATCTTTTGATTGATTTGAAATAATTAAAATATTTTAAATCTTTGTAAAATGATTTGAAATGGTTTCAAATCCTTGAAATCTTTCGAAATTTGTAAAATCTTTGTGAAATATTCGAAATCTTTGTGAAATTTTTAAAATCTGGTGTATACACCTTTTTCAAATCTTTCAAATATGTATTTGAGAATATTTTTAAATCTTTGTAAAGACTTTGAAATCCTTGAAATCTTTGTGAAATATTTCTTAATCCTTTTGTTTGTGATATCTTTTGTATTCGTTGAAATCATTGAATTATTTGAAATCTTTGTGAATATTTTTAAATCTTTGTAGTCTTTGAAATCCTTGAAATCTTTGAAATCTTTATGAAATCTTTGTGAAATCTTTTAAATATTTGTGAATGCGTTGAAATATTTTGAAGTATTTAAAATTATTGTGAAATCTTGAAATTTCTGTGAAATCTTTTGAAATGGTTTCAAATTTTTGAGAAATCTTTGAAATCTTTGAAATCTGTGTGAAATTTTTTGAAATCTTTAGAAATATTCGTGAAATATTTCTTTAATCTTTATTTGTGAAATCTGTTGTGTTCGTTTGAAATCATTGGTGTACTGGTGTACCCTTTTTGAAATCTTTGAAATTCCTTTGAAATCTTTAAGAAATTTTTATGAAATGTCTGAAATGTTTCTGAAATCTTTTGAAATTTTCTAACAAAAAATTAAAAGTATTAAACATCTTTGTGAAATCTTGAAACTTTTCTGAAGTCTTTAAGAAATCTTTTAAACTTTTTGTAAAATCTTCCAAATCCTTTATAGCTTTGAAATCTTTGAGAAATTTGTATGAAATCTTTTTAAACTAGTGTACGTAGTTTTTTTTTAATATTTGAAACCCTTGAAATCCTTGAAATCTTTGTGAAATCTTTTGCACTCATTTAAATCATTTAATTACTTGAAATCTTTGTGAAATCTTTTGAAGTCTCGAATGTTTTGAAACCTTGAAATCATAGAAATCTGGTTTTAAAATCTTTAAAATCCTTGAAATCTTTTTCAAGTTGTAAAATTTTTGTGAAATATTCGAAATCTATGTGAATTTTTTTAAACCTGGTGTACACGTCTTTTTCAAATCTTTCAAATACTTGAAATCTTTATGAAATGTTCATAATCTTGTGGAAATTTTTGTGAAATCTTTTAAATCTAGTGTACACTTCTTATTTGAACCTTTGAAAACTTTTGAAATCATTATGAAATCTATTGCATTCGTTGAAATCATTGAATTATTTGAAATCTTTGGGAATATTTATAAATCTTTTTAGTCTTTGAAATCCTTGAAATCTTTGAAATCTTTTGAAATCTTTGTGAATTTCTTGAAATATTTTAAAGTATTGAATATCTTTGTGAAATCTTGAAATTTTTCTGAAGTCTTTAAGAAATCTTTTAAACTTTTTGTAAAATCTTTAAAATCCTTTAAATCTTTGAAATCTTTGAGAAATTTTTAAGAAATCTTTTTAAAATAGTGTACACGCCTTTTTTAATATTTGAAAGCCTTGAAATCCTTGAAATCTTTGTGAAATCTTTTGTATTCATTGATTTTATTTAATTATTTGAAATCTTTCTGATATCTTTTGAAATCTCAAATGTTTTGAAACCTTTGGAAATCGCTTCAAATCTTTGAAATGTTTTGAAAGCTTTGAAATCTGGTGTACTGTACCCTTGTTTAAAATTTTTAAATTCTTGGATTTTTTTAAATCCATATTAATCCTTTGAAATATTTGTGAAATCTTTTGTATTCGTTTGAAATCACTTAAATATCTGAAATTTTGGAAAAATCTTTTGAAATCTTCTAAAAAAATTTGAAATCACCTAAAATCTTTGAAATGTTTTAAGATCTTTGAAATCTGGGATACTGTACCCTTTTGAAATCATTGAAATTATTTAAATCTTTTCGAATCCTTATGACTCCTTCGAAATATTTGTACAAACTTTCTGAAATCTTCTGTATTTGTTTGAAATCACTGAAATATTAGTAGTCTTTTTGAAAACTTTGGAATTCTTTTGAAATCTTTCAGACATTTTTATGAAATATTTGAAATTTTTGTGAATTCTTTCTGAAATCTTTTGTATTAATTTGAAATAATTAAAATATTTGAAATCTTTGTGAGATCTTTTGAAATGGTTTACAATTTTTGTAAAATCTTTGAAATCCTTGAAATCTTTAAAATCTTCGTGAAATTTTTTGAAATCTTGAGAAATATTTATGAAATATTTCTTTAATCTTTATTTGTGAAATCTTTTGTATTCATTTGAAATCATTTAATTATTTGAAATCTTTTGAAATCTCAAATGTTTTGAAACCTTTTGAAATCGCTTCAAATCTTTGAAATATTTTGAAATCTTTGAAATCTGATGTACTCTGCCCTTGTTTAAAACTTTTAAATTCTTGAAATCTTTTGAAATCCCTATTAATTATTTGAAACATTTGTGAATCTTTTGTATTCGTTTGAAATCACTTCAATATCTGAAATTTCAGAAAAATCTTTTGAAATCTTCTAAAAAATTTTAAAATCTTTGAAATGTTTTGAAATCTTTGAAATCTGGGGTACTGTACCCTTTTTGAAATATTTAAAATTATTGGAATCTTTTCAAATCCTTACGAAATCATTGAATTATTTAAATCTTTGTCAAATACATTTTTGGAAATATTTTTAAATCTTTGTAAAGACTTTGAAATCCTTCAAATCTTTGAAATCTTTGTGAAATATTTCTTCAATCTTTTTGTTTGTGATATCTTTTGTCTTCGTTGAAATCATTGAATATTTTGAAATCTTTTTTAAATCTGTGTGAATTAGTTGAAATATTTTGAAGTATTTAAAATCTTATTGAAATCTTGAAATTTTTCTGAAGTCTTTGAGAAATCTTTTAAATTTTTTGTCAAATCTTTAAAGTTCTTTAAATCTTTGAAAGCTTTGTGAAATCTTTGAGAAAGTTTTATGAGTATACCCTTTTTGAAGTCTTTAAAATCATTGAAATCTTTTGAAAGTTTAAAAATCTTTGTGAACTGTTCCAAATCTTTGTGAAATCGCGCCTTTTTTAAATCTTTGAAATCCTTCAAATCATTATGAAATGTTCGAAATCTTTGGAAAATTTTTGTGAAATCTTTTGAAATCTTCTAAAATGTTCTGAAACCTTTTGAAAATGTTTCAAATCTTTGAAATCTTTTTAAAAATTTTGTTAACCAAACATAAACTTTAAAAAACCGAATTGTGTACTAAAATTGCCCAAGAAGGCTTAAAAAGAATTATGCGTTCCTCAAAAAACTGTTTTTTTAAAAACAAATACTCAACAAAATTAATGTATGTAAAATAATTGCACAAAGAGAATAAAAATAAGAGACATATGTTTTCAAACAACATTGTAAAAGTAGTTTTGAAATGGAAATTAAAATAACTGTAACAGAACGGCTCTATAAAAGAAAGATCGTCCGACTCGGCAATATTCTGAATATATTAGGTAAGAAGTTGTATGTATTTATCTCTAATATGATGTTTTTCCCGTTCCGCTCTGAAATCCATGATTTGCCGCACAATCTGGAATATTGTTGAGAAATTGTGCTCAGTGCTCTAAGGTATAAGCTCTCACAGTAAACTGTACAATAAAGTAAGAGATGATTGAATACAACTACTGCATGGCAATATAAGAGATGCCCATTTGCCCTGCCCAGCCCAGCTTTAAGCATTAATCGGTGCTCGTCAGCTAAGAAATCAGTCGCTGATGCGTATCTTTCTCTGCTTTATAATACTTTTACCTCGACACACAAACACGTGCATCACTTGCCATATGTTATGCTCATTCAAACGTGCGTGATGAAATACAGTAAACTTAGGTGTGTCCCGTGTGAAGATCCTCGAGGATACAATATACATGCATGCATATAGTCGTTTATAAAGAGCTATAGTAGAAAGTTTATAAGATTTACATTTTTTTTCTAGTTTCTATATACTCGTCGCAAACTACTCCCTTCACATAAAAAACAGAATGTAAACTTTATGGCGATTTCAGAATAATCTTTACCTGCAACAAAAATTAACTTCACGTGTTAAGATTTACATAGGAAATGGTTATCATGTCAACTTTATTGAATCTTGTTTCGATGCGAAAAAATGCAACTATATTTACTTGAAAATTACCCGCAACAAAAATTCACATATGTTTTTTCTATTTTGAAAATCTTTCGGATCTTACCACAATTTTACAATATGAGCGTGAGGCAAAATTCGAGGCAAAATTATAATAACGGACACTCAGAGATCCTTATAATGGTTAGGTAGAACGAACAAAAATTGACAATATGTAGATGTAATAAGACAGTATACGTAATGAGCATTGACATTGACGAGTTTTCATTAAAACCACTGATGAGAAATGTATTTATAAAAATGGACTAATAATACGTCGTTGATAGGTATTCTTTTCAGTAGCTGATATTTTAATATGTTTAAAATCAAAATAATGACTTAATTTCTATGAATGTTGTGAAAAATCTGTGTTAAAATTCCCAACTTCACAATCTCTTTTGTGTTCAGCAATTCTAGTTTTTAATCTCCGGCCAGTTTCACCTATATAGACTTTATTGCAACATTTACATTTAATCAGATAAATAACGCCAGATACATTTTTAATGGAGTCACTGTCTTTCTTCTTCAATGAATAATTATCTACAGTACTTGTGTTTTTAAAATAAACATCAATATAAAATTTGTTAAAGTGAACTTCTTAACCGTTCAGATAAACCCTGAATGTATAACGCAAAGTAATCTTTAAATTGAATTTATTACTCGATTTATTATTTTTCTTTATTTTACTACTATTATTGTAAATTTCATGAATATGTTCTGTAATATAGTCATTAACAAAATCAAGCGGATAGTTATTAGGTATTAAGGTTGTTTGTAATTCATTTAAATTTTCTTTTCTAAATTGTATATCACTTAATTAAACACATCTCTCTACTAAACCTTAAATTAAACCAATTTTATGATCAAATAAATTATGAGAATTACACTTTCAATATCTGCCAGACCAAGAAGGTTTTTTATACCAGTTGGTTAGTAAACCACCATTTTGAGTTTTAATGATTTCGAGATCAAGATAGTTAATAACATTATTAATCGCACATTCATGAGTAAATTTTATACAGTCTTCAATGCTATTAAACACATTTAAGAAACCTTCAATATTGTCAGTAGGAGCAATAGCTAAAATGTCGTCTACATATCTTTTGTATACAATAGATGTGAAATCTAATAATATTAGAGCTCTTTTTTCAACATCTTATAAAACTAAATGAGAAACAACTGGGGATAAAGGTAGAACCCATAGGGCAACCCGAAATTTGTTTATGAAATGTATTATTAAAGGAGAAAACAATACCATTAAAAACTGTCCTGGTAGCAATTAATAACTCTTTTTTATTTATTTTTGTTGAGTTATGATTTAAATTAAGTTTTTGTTCAATGCAATCTAAGGGAAGATCTAGTGGGATGCTATCAAACATGGACACCACATCTAAAGAAACTATTAAATGACTTTTTGGTAAATTAATGTTTTTTTAAATATCTTCAAGTTCCCAACTATTTTTAAGAAACGAACTAGTGTTAATAGAAACAGGTTTTAGAATATTTGAAATATACTTAGATTGGAAGTGGGAGAACCAACAGTAGAAACAATCAGTCTCAAACTTAAATTAGGTTTGTGGACTTTAGGGAGGGCATAAGATTTTGCTATGACACTATTGTGAGTTTTTAAACGATATGCACATTAATCATTAATTAATCTTTTACGTTCCCATCTGATAGCTATAACATTATATTCATTTTCAATAGTTGGAACTATACTAGTTCTAATATTCTTGTATAAAATATCATTCTTAAGAGTGTTTTCGACTGTACTGTTATAATCTTCTCTGTTAGCAGCGACCGTTAAGTTACATTTGTCAGCCTTCAAACAAATTAAATCTTTTTGTTTCTTTTGAAAATCTTCAACTGACTGAACAGATTTTTCTAAATTTTTAAATTTATTATTATTTTCATGATTTTAAACTATTTGAGTGACAGTTTTACGAATATTAAATTTTACATCTTCTTTAATATTTTTAATAGAATTTTCAATATTTACAACCAAACTATTAATGGGAATTTTATTAACATTTAAAGGAACTAAAAATTTGTTTCCTAAAATCAAAATTTCAGCAACCTCATCGGGGATTACAACTGAGAGAAAATGTTGTCTTGAAACAAAAGCATCATCCTCTTGCCTGTTTTTATTTTTAACAAGGCGAATATCTTTTTTAAATAAACATAATGATTTTGTTTCAAGTTTTATCGCAAAAGGATAATGTTTGCTGCAAAAAGATTCTTTTCGAGACAAATGAAAATCCTCTTCACTTTAAATTTAAGAGGAAGTTCCATTTGTATCAAGAAACATCCTTTTGACACAGGAGGAAGTAATTTTTTTGTAAATCGTTTGCTCCCACTGACGGAATTTTTGCGTATGTCAAAAAAAAAGTACGCCAAATTTTTGCCAAATTGGTTAAGATTTCCCCACCAAACATGGGCCTTGGAATTTCCCATGGGCTTTACATGGGGAAATCACGCAAAAAAAAAAAATCTGCATAACTTTTTCAATTCGAATTATATTATAGTTTCTGAATCAACATTTCTTCTTCTGATAGTTGACAAGTATTTTTTTGAAAACTGTACTAATACTTTTTTTTTAACATTGAATTGGCCACCATATTGTTTTTTTCTCAATATTTTGGATTGTTAAAATTATCAAGTAGTTTCTGAAGTCAAATAGTTTGTTTTATTTATTTATTTCATTTATTTATCTTTTTTACTTTGAATTAGCATCCATTTTGCGTTTTTTCAAAATTTTGGATTTTTTAATTTATCAAGTAATTTCTGAATCAGGAAAGTTTATTTTTACGAATCTTAAAAGTATTCCCTATTGAAAAAATCCTCAACAAACCGCCAGCATTAATTGACGGACTCGCGGTTTTCCTCGTCCGACAATAACACGAGGATTTCCTCGAGAATTTTTTCAATAGGGTCACGTTGCAAATTAATTTTTTTTTGTGTGGAAGGTTTATCTCATTATTTTAAAATTTAATTATTTAGTTGAAAGTTTTCTTTTTTAATTAATTTTTTCAACTTAAAACGTAAATTTTCCAGTTTTGGTTGAAAGTTATTCTTTTTTAGTTGAAAATTTGTCTTTTTTGGTAGATAATTAATCTTCTTGGTTTAAAATGTTCTCTTTTTTGGTTAAAAATGAAACATTTTGTTAAAAAATTATCTTTTTTGTTGAAAATTCATATTTTCGCATTAAAAATTGAACTTATGGGGTAAAAGTTACTGCTTTGTTCAAAATTTATTTTTTTGGTGGAAGATTTATTTAATTTATTAAAAATTGAATTATTTTGCTTGAAGATCTTTTCTTTTTGTTTGAATTAATTTTTTTCAATGAAAATGTAAATTTTCCATTCCTGGTTGAAAACTGATTTTTTTTTAGTTGAAAATTTGTCTTTTTTTGTTAAGACATGCACTTTTTTGTAAACAAAAATATTAACATATGAGACTTTTACCAGAACTTTTGCTATTATAATAAATCACAGATCAAGGTTTTAAAAAAAAAATAAAAAATGTTTCTTAAGATTGCTGAGAAAATTAAAAAAACATTTTTATTTTTAAACATTAATATTCAGAGAATATTTAAAAGGATTAAACATTTTCTATTAATAAATAACAATTAAAAAATTAATAGTTTGAAAAAAATCGAGGAAGTTTAAAATATATTTAGAAGTTTTGAAAAGATTCCAAAATAATTAAAAACCTAAAAAGATTTCGAAACCTTTTTTTTTTTATTTAGACTTTTGAAGATTTCGAACAAAAAGTTTATAAACATTTTAAGAATTTTGAAAGGTTTCAAAATAATAAATTTTTTTTATCAAAATTCCTAGAAAAACGAAAAATGATTTGTTTTTGAAAAAATAATTTAAAACGAATATTTAAAAAGATTTACAACATTTTCAAACAAGAATCTGGAAGATTTTAAGGAAATTTTTTTATCTTACAGGATTTTCGAAAAATTGTAGGAAAAATTTGAGGTCCAAGATAATAATAATATTTTCATTAGATTCCTGGAAAATTTGTTATGTTTATTTTTTATTTTTGAAGGGAATATTTAAAAAAATTACAAAGCAAATTTTGATGTATAAATTAATGTTTCTAGCTTAAAATTGATTAAAATGATATAGCTTTGAAATTTTTTTATTATTTTTTTTTTCATTTATTCTCCAATTTATAGCATTGAAAATGATAGCGTGGATTTATATTTTTTGAAATCTTTAAAGAGTACAATGTATAAAAGTTAAAAATTTGAAATATATTGCTGTTTAAGAGGATTTAATGACAACAATTTTCATTGAAAAGTGTTACAAGCATCCATTTTATACGCGTAAATTATTAAACAATTAAATTAAAAAAGTTTTAAGCTTTAATTTTAAATGTTTCGAATTCGAAAGTATTCCACTTTAAGTGTTTTAATTTGCAGTTAAGTTTTTATAACTTTAAATGAAAAAATTTTCATCTTCAAGAGTTTAAATCTTTTAATTTCAATGACTGTGTTCAATTCTTTCTCAATTGTTCAATTTATATTTGCAGTCCAAAAGTTGTTTTTTTTAGACCTAGGATGACAAATATTGAGAACATTGCCATGACATAATTTCTCGCATAATTTAAAATGACATACAGTAAACTCTCACTTATTCCAAGGCTCATTTATTCCAAGTCTTTCACGCTCGGATATTCCAAGTGGCGAATTCTAAATATTTGTCACCTTAGATCGAAAAAGAACAACTGAAAAACCTGTATATTCCTATAAATTCTTATAGGAAATTAAAACTACAATGAAATATAGCAATACACAAAAAAGTACAAAATTCGTCCGAATAAAAGAACAAAATTGTACTTTCCTGTAATTTTGGTTGTAATTGAATGCATTTATTTGTAAATTCCTGTAAAAAATGGGTATAGTTTCTTGTCCTTTTTTATAAAAATTGTTCCACCAGGGTTCAATTCACAGCGTCACTCTTTTTATGGTTGAGGTGCTTTCGGTTCAATTCAGGACCACTGGAAATTACCTACTTAACCGCAGGGCTCAATTCGGATTTGACCGTTATTAGCTCAAATTCGGTTGCTGAAGGTTTAACATTTATGGTGGAAATCCTCGATGGGGGGTACTTTTCAAATCGATGGAGTATTTCCACTTGTGACGTCATTTCAAAATGTCGGGATACTTCATGGAAAACATTGCATTGCATACATTGCGTCGCGTGTATCATCTTATTTAAAGAATGGTGTTTGCCGGCAAATTAAAAATGTCTAGTGAATCCTTTTTGAGTTTATCTGACGAATAAAAAGAACCGTTAGTGTAATAAACTAAGTGCAGTTGACAATTTAGATCCCTACGCTCTGAAAAGTGAGGAATTTTCCACAAGCATTACTGATGTATCCGTAGTGAGGGAGATCGATCTTTTATTATATTTTATGATAACCCATAGTTATTACACTTACAAACAGTTAAAAGCTTATAAAATTTCAGAGGCTTTTAAGTTTTACCAAGCCATAGATCATAGATTCTTATATCACAATATTTATACTGAAGTATATTTTGTTTTGTAATGTGTCACTAAATTTTATATTTATTCAGTAATAACGCTTAATTAAAAAGTAGCATACATTTTTGAACATATTGCCAGATGCTTCAAGTTTGACGTTAGAAAATGTTCATTGTAATAAAAAAATCTTCGTGACTTTTTCTAATAAATGTAGACAATATTTCATTTATTCTTTAAGAATTTTTAACTTGCAGCAGTGCATATATTTTCTACATTTATTAGAAAAAGTCAGCGTCAAATTTAAATCATCGGTCAATTTGTTCAAAATTGTATACTACCTTTCAAATCAGTTTTAATATTAGATACAAAATTTAACGACACATTACTAAACAAAATGTACTTTGATATAAATGTTTTGATATAAGAATGCATGTAGTTAATGAAAAATGAATATGCTAATACTAACCTCACCACGCACTAGAAAGTTGTCATCCACCTTCTTACACTCCGCCTTTTAAACGAATCCGGCTCAGTAAAACTTAAAAGCTTCCAAGATTTTATAAGCTTCTAATTGTTTGTAAGTGTAATAACTATGTATTATCGTAAAATACGATACAAGATCGAACTCACTACGGGTACATCACTAATACTAGTGGAAAATTCCTCACTTTTCAGAGCGTAGGGATCTAAATTGTCAATTGCACTTAGTTGATTACAATAATGGACCTTCACTTCACCAGATAAAATCAACAAGTATTCACTAGAAATTTTTCATTTGCCGATAAACACAATTCTTCAACTAAGATAATACACGCGACGCAATGTACAATGCAATATTTTCCCTTAAGTATTCGGCCATTTTGAAATTTTACGGCTTAATGAAAATACTCTATTGGAACTTGCCACAAGAAGTGTTATTTTAACTCTTGATAAATATACCAAACTTCTTTTAAAGAAAACGAGGTTACCAGTTTATGGTTCAGTCTCGGGTTCAGTCCTTTGGCGATTAGGAATTAGGCTTTAACATTTGCCAGGGTCAACATTACAAAAGTTTTCGTTTGTAAATTTTATTGTCCATTATGCTCCGACCTCTGTAAACTATGGACCCCACCGGCAGACCTGATATTTCCAGGAAACAGGTAGATAGTTTTGGGACCATAGAGTTGACATCTGCTAAGGATTAGAGTTTTACAACCGATAAAACTGGTAATTTTGTAATAAACGATTTTCAAATTAGAAATTCGGAACCTGCCAAATTCTTCGAAATCCCTTGACATTTTGTATAAATCTTGAAATCCTTTACAATACCTTGAAATCTTTGTGAAATTCTTTGAACTACCTTGCAGGCCTCGGACTCACTTGAGGGATCAAAAGTAGTGTAGTTTCACAAATTTTTAATATTAGTGTCAAAATAGTGTCATAAAATATTGTAAGTATTAAAAATGAACTTCAATGTTTATTTAAAATGTTATTCTTGGTCTATAAATTATCAAAATTCCTATTTATTTATCGCATGCTGAATTAATAGAATCCAATAAGAAAATCCAACCATTTTTGTTGAAAGTTCATTATTCTCAACTGAAAAGTCTGTTATTAAATTTTTCGTTGAGAAATCATCTTTTTTATTCACGAATTTTATTATTTGGTTCGAAATTTAATTATTTTTGTGAAAATTTAACAATTTTATTAAAAAGTCATACTTTTGGGTTCAAATTCCACTGTTTTGTTGAAAATTCGGTATTTTGGCTTCATAATTGGACAATTTGTTTTTTTCTTGACTAACAGATTTTGTTCTTATTGAAAATTCAACTATATTTTGTTAACCTTTTTGGTTCTTAAATTTATCTCTTTCTATAGAAATTTAATCTTTTTTTTTTTTTGTGAAAAATGCAACTGTCCGGTTATAAATTACCCTTTTTTATGAAAATTCACATTTCCGGGTTGAAAATTCAACTGCTTCGTAGAAAATTCGTATTTCCGGCTCAAAAATTAAACAGTTTGACAGAAAGTTTAACTATTTGGTTCAAAATTTATGTATTTTGTTAAAAATTCGCCTTTCTTGGTTAAATCCAACTGTTTTTTACATTAAATTAAAATGTTTTTTTTTTGTTTTGTTAAAATATCAACAATTACATTTTTCGTTGAAAATTCGTCTTTTTAGATTAAAAATTCAACTCCTTGGTTGAAAGTTGAAGTAGTTTCTTAAAAGGCTACTTTTTT
This sequence comes from Andricus grossulariae, assembly GCA_011634705.1. Classification (NCBI taxonomy): domain Eukaryota; kingdom Metazoa; phylum Arthropoda; class Insecta; order Hymenoptera; family Cynipidae; genus Andricus; species Andricus grossulariae. The sequence continues at coordinate 16,009 of JAABKJ010002672.1, forward strand.
ATTCAACGATTCATAATTTTATTTGGAAATTCATTATTTTTTTTGCTACAAATTATTTTTTTACACTGAAAATTTAATTATTTTGTTGAAAATTCAACTGTTTTGTAGAAAATTCATATTTTCAGCTTGAAAATTTAAGAATTTGATATAAAATTCAACTATATGGTACAAAATTTACGCATTTTTTTGAAAATTCATCTTCTGTAGTAGAAAATCATTTTTTTGTCTGTTAAAAATGCAACTTTATTGTTAAAAATTAATCTGCTTCAGTTACAGATTCGAACATTTTGTTGAAAATTCATCCATTTTGGTTATATTTAACAGTTTTTTAATTAATGTTAAGATATTTTTGGTTTAAATATCAACTGTGACATTTTTTGTTGAAAATGCCACCGTTTTGTAGAGAATTTTTCTCTTTGGCTTGAAAATTCCACAATCCTGTAGAAAATTCGTATTCTTTTTATTGAAAACGAATTTTTTTATTGAAAATTTAAGTATTTGATTTTTGGTTTAAAATTGATCTATTTTAGTTGAAAATTCATGTCTTTTTTTAAAATCTTTTTTGATAGAAAATTAATCCTTTTGTTTGAAATTTAACTATTTGGTAAAAAATATATGTATTTGGTTAACAATTCGTTTGTTTTTTTTTGCTACAAAATCAATTTCTTTTGTTAAAAATGCAACTCTATGGTTGAAAATTAATCTGTTTTAGTTGAGAATTCAAGTACTTTGATGAAAATTGGCCCTTTTTTATTATATTCAACTGTTTTTTATTTAAAATAAAAATATTTTTTAGTTTAAATATCAAGTATTACATTTTCTGATAAACATTAGTATCTTCCGGTTCAAAATTCAACTGTTTTGTAGAAAATATATCCATTTGGTTTCAAAATTCGACAGTTTGGTAGAAAATTCATTTTTTTGTATGGAAAATTTAAGTAGTTTGTTGATAATTCATCTGTTTCGTTCGAAATTTAACTGTTTGGTTGAAAAAATTCAGCTGTTTAGTTAAAAGCTCATTTTTTTGGCTTGAAAATTCAACATTTTGGACAATCCCTAATTAGCCATTGAGACAATATGTAGCCAATTAGTGAAGAAGTTCGAAAATATTTTTTTAAGAAAAGTAAAGAAATAGTGGCATTAGGAGACAATTGTGAGAAAATAGTGTGTTTAGTTTCATTTTTTTGAAATAGTAGTAAAATAATTTAATCGCTTAAAAAAAGTGTAAAACGCGTTTATTGGCTTAAAAATTCTCTAAAATTGTACCGGACGTTGCGATGAAAGGATATATCGAAATTCGAACCGGAAATAGGTTTTTAAAACTGAAAACCGGGAAATGAAACCGGAAATGGATTAGGTTTGGAGAAAAAGAAGGACTTGCGGGTTAAATTGTACTAAATAGTTATAAAATACAAATAAACTAGAAATTTTGTATAAAAATAACACTGTATGTGGTTTTTTAAAATCTATTTTGTTTTAAAGAAACGATTTTTAACTGGGATTTAAGAAAAAAAAAAATCCATGGACTGTGGTTTGAACAGTAGTCGATTTTTGACTATCTGTATCTACAAAAATATTAAATTTTTCAAAATTTTTCTGATTTTTAAATCTTTTGTGTTCGTTTCAAATCATTGAAATCTTCTCAAATTTGTTAAAACCTCTTGGAATCGTTTAAAATCTTTGAAATTTTTTTCAATCTTTGAATTTCTTTAAATCTTTTGAATTCCTTACGAATTCTTTGAAATATTTGTGAAACCCTTCTGAAATCTTTAGCAATCGTTTGAAATTACTGGAATATTTGACAACATTGTGAAATCTTTTGAATCTTCTGAAAAAATTTGAAATCGTTTAAAATCTTTGAAATATTTTGAAAACTTTGAAATATTCGTGAAATGTTTCTAAAATATTTTGTAATGATTTAATAGCATTGAAATATTTGTAACACCTTTTGTATTCGTTTGAAATCATTGAAATATAAAAAGAATTTGTGAAATCTTTCTGAAATCTTTTGTATTACCTTGAAATCATTAAAATATTTAAAATATTTAAAAATTTTCGTGATCTTTTGAAATCTTTGTGAAATCTTTTGAAATCTTCTGAAAAGTTTTGAAACCTTTTGAAATCTTTTCAAATTTTCAAAATTTTTTGAAATATTTGAAATCTGATGTACTGTACACTTTTCCGTATCTTTGAAATCTTTGTGAAATTGTTGTGAAATCTTTCAAATCTGGTGTTCACGTCTTTTTTTAATCTTTAAATCCGTGAAATCTTTGTGAAATGTTCAAAATCTCTTTATATATTTTAAAATCTTTGAAATCTTTTGAAATCATTGTGAAATCTTTTGAAATATTCTAAACAAATTTGAAATCGTTTAAAATCTTTGAAATGTTTTGAAATCTTTATGATATTTTTATGAAATCCTTGACATTTTTATGAAATCTTTGTGGAGTTTTTTGTATTGAAATCATTTAAATATTTGAAATCTTTTAAAATGTTTTGAAATCTTTGAGATCTGGTGTACTGTACATTTTTGAAATCATTTGTGAAACCTTTCTAAAATCTTCTGTATTAATTTGGAAGCAATAAAATATCTGAAATCTTTTGTATTCGTTCGAAATCATTAACATATAAAAAAATTTTGTGAAATCTTTTGAAATATTCTAAAAAAAATTGAAATCGTTTAAAATATTTGAAATGTTTAAAAATCTTTGAAATCTGGTGTGCACGCATTTTTTAAATCTTTAAATCCGTGAAATAATTGTGAAATGTTCAAAATCCTTTCAAATAATTAAAAATCTTTGAAATATTTTGAAATCTTTTCAAATCTTTAAAAACATTGTGTAACCTTTAGAAATCGGGTGAACACTCGAAACCCAAATGCTCGCCCCTCGAAAAATCCGTTGTATGGCCATGGCTCATTCTAATTCTGAAACTGAATGAACATCGACATTTTCAACTAATAATTTTTATAATTTGTAAGTTTCAAATATCACCAAAAAATGTATACTTTAACATTCTATATTAGCGGAGGAAAAATAAAAAACTTATAGAATCATTCACAATATTAATGACTGTTCACTTATTCCGTAATGAGCAAAAGATCAATTATATCTAGATATAGATTTCTTCTAAACGAGATGTTTCTTTCCTAGTAGACTAAAAGATTTAAATAACTCATCGCATTTCGATAAAATAACTGTTTTAAAAGAAAAAAAACATTCAATGTTCTCGTGAAAAATTAAGGAGAATTCCTGGGTTTCAAGATTTTCAAGCTTGCTCGACACCCTTCTCTATGTCCTATAACTATAACCTATATTGAATTTTCTATGATATTTTTTCGTAAGGGGGGATTACAAGGTATTGTAAAATATTGGATGAGATTGCATAAGATTGCATAAGATTGCAGTAATAATTAACTTAACCCCTCGGAACATAATTTTTGCCATTAAGATAATACCCTAATTCCCTAATACCATTGCCATAACACCATTAAGATAAATAATATAAACATTCTATAAAATTTAAAGATGATTAGTGATGACTCTCGGAGGCCTTGGAAACCTTTTGGTATAATTTTGCACATAAAGTCATAAAATAAAGTCTAACCCGAGGCCAGGAAGAAAACGTCTTGAGCATGTCTTAGCTATGTCTTGATTGGGGGGTAATTGAAGACTTAATCCAGTTGAATTATTTTTACTGGGATAGGATTTAAAAACACATGCAAATGCAGAATATTTTACATACAGTAAACTAATTATAAAGTTTCAATAACAAATTTTCTTCCAATATGTACCTAAGGTAAAGGTACCTACCATGAAACACGTCCCAATCATGAGACAGTTTGACAAATAATTCGATTTATAAATAATTGAAAAGTATATTTTCGAGTACAAAGTATTATATTAATAAGTATGAAAGTTAGGCTTTTCATCTATATAAAAAGCAACTATAGTTCTAAAGTTTTAAACACTAACAAATAATTTTCATTATCTAACCTGCAAACTCGGAAAAATTGACTGCCATTTATCCGAGCCAGAAGGCTTAATACCTATAATTTATTTTATCTCGTGTATTCACAAATTTCGATTATTTCACACGTGTAATAGATCGTATGACAGCTTAAGGATTATAGATTTCAGATTACTGCACTTTTTCTTCATTTGGATACAACTTTATTGATTAATTAGTTGTTTTATAATACGTACACCTTTTTCGACACGGTTTTATTAATATAGTTTATGTTATGTAATTATTATATAATATTTGAACTTTAAGTAACACAAATTACTTTTTAAAAGTAAAAAAAAAAACGATTTTCAACAAAATAGTTTAATTTACAACCAAAGTGATAAATTTTCAAATAAAATGATGAAGCTTCAACTAGAATATTTAAATTTAAAACCAAAGAATTACATTTTTAACTAGAAAGATGAATCTTTAACTGAAATGGTTGAATTTTTAACCGAAAAGATGAATATTCAACCATGCAGATTAATTTTCTACTAAAAAAAAAAAAAAAATTTCAACACAATATATGAATTTGCAAACAAGTTGTTAAATTTGCAACTGAAAATGATAAAATTTAAACCAATAGTTTAATTGTACAAAAAAGAGATGAATTTTCAACAAAAATAAACTTAAATTTAAAGTTAAGTGGTAAGTTAAACAAATTAATTTTTAGAAAAGAAAATAACGGTTTTTCAACCAAACAGTTTAATTTTCAACTAAATAGTTAAATTTTCAACCAAAGAGTTAAACGTTCATCCAAAGAAGGTACATTATAAACCAAAAAAAGAATATTTGAATTTTTCGTTTTAAAAAACTAATTTGTAACAAACAAAAAAAAAAGAATTTTCAACAAAATATAGTTAAATTTTTAACTGAAATAGTTAAATAAACAGGAAAAAATTAATTTTCAACCAAAAGAAAAACAAAATCTCAAGAAAATAGTTTAATTTTCAACCAGCATGATTTTTTAACTAAAGAAGATGCATTTTCGACAAAAAATTGAATGTTTGAATTTCTGTTAAAAAAAAAAATTAATTTTCAATTCAAAAAATTAATTTTCAACAGAAAAAAAAATGTTTAACAAATTAGATAAATTTTTAACCAAACAGTTTAATTTTTAACCAAATAGTTAGATTTTCAACCAAAGAGTTAAAATTTCATCCAAAGAAGATACATTTGAAACCAAAAATGGAAAATTAAAATTTTCTGTTTTAAAAAACTATTTTCTAACAAACAAAAAAAAAACGAATTTTCAACAAAATAGTTAAATTTTCAACTGGAATATTTCAATTTTCAGTTAGAAAACTTTATTTTCAATAAGGTAGTTAAATTTTCAATCAGAGACGAATTTCCAATTAAAATTAAGAATCTTCAACGAAAAAAATTAATTTTTAACAAAAGAGTTTAACTTTTAACCAAGGAGTTGATTTTTCAAGTAAAAATTATTAATTCTCAACGAACAATGTAATATAATTTGAATGTCAAACAAAAAAGATTTCAATTTTAAATAAAAAACCGTTGAATTCAACCAAAAAAAGACATTTAGATCCATTTCTAAATAAATTTATAAAATTCAAAACATTCTTTTTACAAAAATTCTAATAAAAAGAGGACTTTTTTCAAGAAAATTTAGGGTAAAATATGTAACTTTTAATTAAGATTGAAAAGAGTTTTTTGGAAGTTTATTTCAATCTTAATTAAAAAATATAAAAATTACATTTCAGTCAACAGAGAAAACAAAAATAAAACAAACTATTGAATTTTCCGGGAAAAATATGAATTTTCAACCAAGAAAATTAATTTTCTACCAAAAGCGACGGATATTCTGTATAACATATGAAGTTATTATTAAGTACAATAAAACAGAAAAAAACGAAAAGGGTACTTAGGCTAATACTTCATTTACACTTCACTTTGACCAAGTTTCTTAAGTTTTGACTCCATCCTTCATGGTTTTTTCTTCTTTTTCATCCACCTAAACAAAAATGCATTCCCTATAACAAACAGTTTTGCGCAAAAATAAAAGTTTATTCAATTTATTTATATCTATGAACGATTGAAATAAAAGTTCATTGTACTATTAAGTTCGATCTGATATAGGAAATCATTATTTTAAATAAGCCATATTAATATAAAGAAAGACATTTCTCTGTTGTTCCATAATAGGGACATGCTTTCACTGTTAAAAATAGTATCAAATTTAAAATACCAATTTATATTAAAATTAATATCTCAAGTATATGAAATCGCTATTAAGGTACGTGTTTATTAAATTTCATATACATTCATGATAATGGCTCAGATAATTCTATTACACAAAATCAAAATAAAATTAGCAGTAATTTCGATTCCTAATAATAAAACATAATACCTTCTTATAATTGATCAAACATAAAAATGGATTTTAAGTCGAAGAGTTCAATTACGTAAATAACTGACAGACCTAACCTACAATCAACTGTAGTCACATTAAATTTCTACCATTCAGGGCAAATTTTGGAAAGAGTTCCACATGTGCGTTGCACTTTAATCATAAAAAGTAACGCAATCGACGAATTCCAGATTATTACTTCAATTGCGAATATTTGATATGATTTAAAGAAATAAAAGCACGATGCGTTTTCAAGCACGCTGCTATACCGATATGTATATATTATATTTAATATAAAGTGTAGAGCTATTCATATTTTAATGTACACTGTTAGAAATGTTTGCAATTTTAGTATACATGGACATATTAAATTTCCTATATGTTTACTAAATGCATTACACATTGTAATTTTAGTATACTTACGTATACTACATTTATTTTATGAAGTTACATGTATACTAAATGTATTAAGTGTACAGTAAGTTTCTTGACGTTTATGAATTTCATAGTTTCTGTATACTAAAATTCATATGCGTGTTTACTATATATACTATATCCCGCGAAGTCTTCTCTTTAAAAGTTATGTTTGATTTATGAACGTAAATGTAGCTTAACCATATGATTATTTGCAAATTAAAACTTTGTTCTTTAATTTCATTTTTCATCTAATCATGTTTACAGATGATGAAGACGTACGGAACCCACGCGAAACGGAACGTATATACTGACTTTAGTATATGCGTATACTAAATTTCGTATACATGTATACTGAATTTAGTATACGAGTATACCAAAGTTCATGTACGTGCATACTAAATTCAGTATATGCATATACTAAATTTAGTGTACGCTGGTGTACTTAATTGAATTTCATGTTGTGCATTCTTGCTTCCATTACATGTATACTAAATCTAGTGCAGATTTTTTTAACAGTGCAACTTTGTCAGTTTCATAATTTTTTTTTAATTGCTGCGACAGATTTCTGTTCATCTTTCCAAATAAATTTATTGTACGAACTTGAAAGTATTCCATTATTTCTCGCAGCGTTATTTTAAATTTGTAGTAAAATTTTATTTTGTTTACGTTACTCAAAATATGTACGAGGTTTCAAAAATATAAAATATTCATAGACTTGTTCTCACGAAATTCCTAATCTCTACCGAAGACGTGCGTTTGATAATTATTTTTAAAGCTGCCTGTCTGGGAGTTCTGTGTAACGCTTTGATAAAATTTCTTATTCAATAAAAGTTTATACCTCTTGACGGAATACCGCAGGAAAATAATTGCTTGAAATTAACTTCTTGTTGTTCACGTTAAAAAAATCGTGACGATAGTCACGTTGCGGCATTGAATAAATAGGGAAACATCGGCACCACTAATGCATACGACCTAGGGCTTCAGCTACAACTTTAGCTCGTTCATTACTGTAAAAAAACACACTAAAGTTAACTTTATCTCCTGTAAAACCATCTAGAACAACGTTAGTACAAACCAAAATAAATTATATTTCAAAAGAAAATCTTATCATAATATAAAACTGTATGCCACTAAAAATATATAGAACAAAAAAGTAATTCCTAATCTCTCCCATTATTTTTTGAAAGCTTCAGTAAACTTGTCATTATGTTAACGTTATTCGACATATGTACGAAGCTTCTTTGTTCTGAAAAAATTCCCAATCTCTACCGTAGTTACAAAAATTGATTGAAAAATAGAAAATAGATTTCTACAATATAATACTTATGAACATGTTTTGAATAAATTCCCAATCTCTACCGTAGTGACAGCTTTGTTGAACCCTTCTCAAGAAAATAATCACAAATCCGAAAGTTTACCTTGTCTTTTTGATTTGTTTTCAGTTGGCGAAAATGGCATCTGAAAAATCTCTGGTAATCGTGCTCCTGGTATTGACACTAATTTATAGTGCAATGGCAAAAGTGCCACCACCGGACCCATGCAAATCTTTTATCGGTAGCGAGTGGTGTCGAGCACTAAAATGTTCATGTTCATTAAGGGCTCCAGGCCCAAGTGACAATTATTGTTGCCGTGGTTCTAGTTGTTCCGCTAAAGCTGGTGGTGTATGTAGGAAATAGGTACACTCGAGGCTCAAATCAGGGCAAAGAATGACTTGAGATGTAGTAAAAAGACATTCTAATACGATTATTAATTCACTGACAAAAAAAATCTGTTGTTATGTTGCACACAATTAATAAATAATCTGCATAACAAAATTATGTTTTTTTAACTTACCCCTTTAGAAACGTCCATTGATAACGTAAGGTCAGGGTATTTCAATTTAAATTATTGTTTCTGGAAACATTACCTATTAGGTTCTGCATTGCGAATTTATCATCTCTGTCCGAAAATTCAACTGGTTGGTTGAAAGTTGAATTCCTTTGCTGAAAATTAATTTTATTAGAGAAAGATTCATAATTGCATTTCGTGATTCAGACAGTTTAAATTCCTAATCCCACCTAACGCTGTGAGTTTGATCATTTTTTTAATTGCTTCATATACGGATTCTACAAGAAGGCTTTATAAAATATTTGAAAAATTTTCAACAAAAAATATTAATTTTCAACGAAAAAGTTTATTTTCAACCAGAATGGATGAATTTTGAACAAATAAGATCACCTTTAAACCAAAAATGAAATAATAACTTTTTCAGAGTAAGAAGTTGATTTCTTATTATATTTGTCGATATTATACACTTATTGTTATTAATTATTATTTTTGTAGTATTTTTATAATGTTTATATTACAGATACATATAATCTTTACCATACAAAGTTTAACAAATATACAAAATTTCTGAACTTATTTAGTAACATGTTCATTATATTCAAGTTATGTGACATATATACAAAGTTTCAAAAATATCAAATATTTATAAAATTGTTTTTTTTTCTATTTGCAATGAAATTATACATATTAATCTTAAAAATGGATGTGGAATAAGAAGTATGTTCTAATCTCTTTCAGCGATATTAAAATGTTTTGACATGCGAATTTTGAAAATACTAGCTAGGAACAAGAAAATACTACTAAAAATGCTATCAAATGAAAATTTTGAAGAGTTATTTTTTTCAACACAAATTTTATTATTTCAAAGGATTTTGCATTGTAGTTAAAAAAATTCGAATCGCTTTAAAAGATATTGAGGACTTTCCGAATTTTTGATAAAATTTTAAAATATTTTATACATTTACGGAAATCTTTTCAAGTTTATTAATATTTTTAATATCTTCAAACCTTCTAAAATTCTTAAATATTTATGAAGCTCAATCGAATTTTTCTTAAAATTTGGATAAATGTTCAAAAATAAGAAAATTGTCCTCAAATTTTACAGATTCTTTGTCGGCAATTTTAGAATTCTATTGAAATGTTCTCTTGGCAATTTTCAACATTCTTAGAAAATTGTCTACATTTTCTTTGCAATCTTCGGCAATCTACATTTGGTTTAAAATTATTTTGAATCTTTAGGAATTCAGAATTATTTTTAAGCATTTTAAAAACTCCTGAATCATCAAAATATCTTTAAAATGAGATGAATTTTCCTAAGGATTGAAAAAAAATCTGCGAAATTAAAATACTTTTCTTAAAACCTTGCAGATTATTTACCAACAACTTTGGAAATCTTTTGATATGCTTTGAAGTATTTTTACATATTTCTCTCTTTTCTACGGTTTGTGAAATATGTACAAGTTTTTCAAAATATAGCATATTTATCAAATTGTTTCTAAAATTGTTCCAATCTCTTCTGTAGTTGCGAGTTGGATACTTTTGGTTAGTCTATAAACTATCCAATTTGAAAATTTCTAATTTCATGATTTTGGGAATTTCCCATTTCAAATATTTTCTTTTTTGGAATTTCTAAATTAAATTTCTTAAATTTCAATCCCTAACCTCGCACTGCATTGTGAATTTATTAATTTTTTCAATCCCTACGTGGAAGTCCTAATGTTTAAAAGTTTCAATGAACTTTTTATTACGTTTACGTTACTCGAAATATCTGCGAGTTTTCGAAATTATAAAATATTTATGAATTCGAGTTTAAAAAATTTAATGTTATTAAATTTGTATTTTACAGAAAAAGATTTAATCTAGATATTTTATGATTATATCATTATTATTATATTATTACATTCTCATCTCAGTGAGAAGGTATTGGTTTTATGTGAAAAAATACTTTCGCGGATTCAATCAAATGTTGACGTTTTAAGGCCCCCTGAGTCAGAAGAAACGGTTTTTACGAAGGTGTCTGTCTGTCCGTCTGTGTGTCTGTCTGTAGTATCGTGTAGGCACGATAACATTCGAAAGATTGATCAGATTCGATTGTGTTTTGTCACACTTTTTGAAGGCCTGAAAAGTAAGGAGAAGTTCGTTAACCAGCTATTTTAGATCAAAATTCAAAAAGTGAGCACATTTTGAAAATTTTTGAGACCACTTTTTTCCAAATTTGACAATTCTTTTGACAATTATTATCAGTATTTCAAGAGACAAACAATTTATCCATGTGAAATTTTTTGATAAAATAAAAATTACCAGAGTTATAGCATTTTCAAAATCCCAAAAAACAAACGAAAATTAATATTTTAAACCGAACAACGCATGATATGAAAAAAAGTCAAGAGAAGAAAAACGTTTCCTTTTGAGAGCCCTACAAGATTATTTTAACAGCTTTTTGAATTTTTTCGAAAAATCGAAAATTCGAATTTTGATCGCACAAAAAATGAAAAATTAAATATTCCATTTTTCGGTCAAACTATGCAAGATATAAAAAAAGATGAGGATACAAAAATCGTGCACCCAAAAAAGATCTAAAAATTCGTTATGAATCACTTTTTTATAGGACGCGTAGTGTTCATTTTATTCGTGAAAAATAACATTAATAAAAAAATGCAATGTTTTGGAAGACGACACAAGGAGAGAAAAAAAATAATAGGAAAACTTTTTCACTCAAAGAGGATGTACAAATTAAGTTAAATTTTTAAAAAATGACACAAGAGACGAAAAAAAATGAA
>JAABKJ010002673.1:0-27410 GCA_011634705.1 Andricus grossulariae
AAGATACCACTGATCGCCGCGGTAAAATTCAACCGTAGTGTAACCGATACTGAAATGTACTTTTACAAGATTATGATCAATTCACCACGTATAAATTAATCCACTTGGAAACGAAAGTATGAAAAAACAGAAAGACGGGAAATTTACTTGAATGTAGTAATTCCGGCCACTTTGACGTTCAACATGTGGCATTCGAGACAAGGTTATTCGCGTCATATGTGCGTATATATTAGCGGTCGGATACGCCGGCCTTTTCTAAGTCTTTTCAGTTTGAATCAGATTGACTGAAATCTAAATTAACGAAATTCATATATGTTACATAAAAAAATGTATAGTTTTTTTGCTGGATTTTTGTGTTTTGTAAATGATAAACGGTTTGTGAGGTTATTTTCCTTAAGCATATTTTTCAATTTTACACTGTCAGTTGACTTTTTAACTAAATGGTGAAACTCAACTGACCTGAAATTCGGGTTATGGTAATTTTTCTGTCTGCGTGTGATTTTACTGTTTCGCATTATTTTCACAACGTTTCGGTAAAATTACCACGGCAATCAGTGGTATTTTTCTGTCCCATGATCGCCGTGGTAATTTTCAACAAGATTTCTTACAGTGTACAGGGGAAAAAATTCCGCTCGCTCCTTTGGAGTCGGGACGCTCGTATCTGTGGAGTGGTCGTATCTTGAGAGTCGAGTGAGCAAGTATATATATATATATATTCATATAATTTTTCTGCGCAGACCCCTATCCAGGTGTAAAGTATACGAATTATTATAAGTAAAAGCGACAAAGGCTTGTAGGAACTCGTAAACCCTTTACGAGTATTCCTTACGAGTAAAGCTAATTATTTGTTTTAGTAAGGTTGATTCAAAAATTAGGGAACGTAGGTTGCCAAGTTTTCTTCCATAGTACAGCGTTTTCATTCAATATCGGATGTTTTCGGAAATGATCGGAAGTTTGCCTGTATTGACAGAAAAACAAATCTTCACCTCGAGACTTTCGTATCATGCTTGCACCCGGTATTGATCATTTATCTAGTTTCCTAACAACGTTTCTAGACTTATTATATCGACCTTACTATTACAAATATATGTCATCAATTATCGGCAATTTTTAAGTTTGATTAGAAATATCCAATTAATTGCATATAAAATGTAATGTATGAATATAACAAATTTATCGTTTGCGATGAACCCTTGTCAGAACATAAAAATTGACCTTGCGTTTGATTAAAACCAAAAAAATTAAATGATCGAATCCGAGGCTTGCGTAATTATAGGATTAATCTAAATTATACATGATAACGTGATAACGTCATATAAATAGGCAAGGCGGCGTGAACGGACCATTTTCTATAAGTTTTAGCAGCTAGTATAAGAATAAAAGTACTTGCTAACGACAATGTCTCACAAAAAGACATTTCTTCGTATTGTGGTGTTGTATTCGGTGATTTTTAACTCAGTGAATGGCCGTCAAAATTCACCGAGTGTGATAATTGTGGGAGCTGGGGCCTCCGGTATTGCAGCTGCATCAAAACTTTTTAAAAATGGTTTTAGGAATATCACTATTCTTGAAGCCGAAGATAGAATCGGTGGACGTCTTTATACCACTCAATTTGGCAAGTCAATGAAATAACTTGAATCGCAAATTGCAACAACAAGAAATACTAATTTACCGCTATGCCTTCTGTCCTTATTCTGAGGGGCGGGGGATTAGTTTTCCATTACAAAGCTCATTGTCACAGTTCAAAGGACACAATTTAATATAATCACTATATTTTCATCTTTGTCTAGTTTTTGTGGCAGTTATTTCTCAAAAATACAAATTTGTGTTTTTGTTTGCATCGAAACAATATATCCTAACGGAATTAAGGAGTATTCTTCGATATTTTCCAAATATTTCTATAAATCCAAAATAATTCGACTTAAAGCTAAGATAAGTATGAGAAAGTATTGAAGCATAATATATTTATGGAGGCACAATGCCAAGATTGTGTTTCGTCAAAGCTTTTTGGCGTAAGAAACAAAAGGAAACATGATGAAAGTTTTTAAACTTTTTCTTATTTCTATCGAATTATACTTTTTCAGGTTTTTACATATTTAAATCCCTCCCTTCGACAAGAGATCGACAGACATTAACCGTTTCACTTAAATTATTTTGCTCGGTCCTATGTTAGCATATGGATGGAGCGGGAGCGTGATGCGTAGGTGCTCAAGCATGGCAATTGGACTTTCTGTTATAGAGGTCCGACGTCAGTTACCTGAGCCGATACCTCGGCAAATTATTCTGTGTACTTTTACTGAGTTTCTGGTGGTTCGGATGCCACCTCAAGCTGTAGGTCCCTCCATCATGCACCTGTCAATTTAAGTCCATCTTAGCTAAAAAATGCTACGTTTCAATTTTGGATCAACATCCGACTCAAAATAAGTATAACTGTTTTCTGAAAGAAATAATCAAACCAACAACAATCATGCTATATTTTTCACTAGGTGGATACTTGGTGGACTTGGGTGGTCAATGGGTTCACGGAGAAGTTGGAAACGTTGCGTGTGAACTAGCTTTTCCACTTGGATTGTTAGAAAAAGGATATTTTACAAATCGTATCGAAGAATTATATGATTCCTCAGGGACGCTTGTAGACCAGACAATGGCCAATGATATCAAAGGATTTTACACGCAAATAGGCCAAAAAAATTTTACTGAAAAGCTAAACGTGTCCATTGGAGAGTTGACAACAAATGAGTATTTTTCTTATAATTCAACTAAACTTCATACAGTAAAACCTTTTACAAATTTCAAATGATAATAATTTTTCCAGATTAAATAAGTACCTTGAAGCACATCCAACCTGGAAGAAAAATTCGAAAGGAGTCTTACGAATGTTTGAAATGGATGCGCTGGCAAGCGAAGGTGCTGATACATGGTTTGATGTTTCAATATCATCCGTCCATGAATTTCACGACAGCCCAGGGGATTATTTAATGAATTGGAAAGAACGCTCATATGGATTTATTTTGGATATATTAATGGTAACATCTCGAAAATTAAACACGTTTCAGAAAATCAAATTGTTTTGAACAATTATATTTTCTATTATATTGTACATTTAGAAACGCTATCCAAACCCTGAAGAAGAGCTACCAGTTGTTAAAAACACTCTATTGAATACAGAAGTATCCTTAATTAATAATAATGAGACGAATGGAAAAAAGGTGGCAGTAACAATTACTAAAGGAAACACTTATTTTGCTGATCATGTCATAGTAACTACATCATTAGGAGTTTTAAAAGAACAACACAGTACCCTCTTTCAACCTTCTCTGTCGGAAGAAAAAATCAAAACAATAAAGGTTTGTTACTGTTTTTGGAAATCTAATACCTGTATGTCGAGTGTTATAAAAACGGGAAAACCTATTTCAGGCACTTGGATTTGGTAGCGAAGCAAAGATTTTTCTCTCATTTGAAGAACCTTGGTGGACTAATGAAGCTACAATCAGTGGACTGCACTTTCTTTGGAAAGATGAAGATATAGCACAACTCGAACATGATGTACGATTTTGTGTATAATATGGATTTTATCTCAATTTCATGAAAATAAGTTAAAAATGAAGATAGCTACCGAAAATGACAAACCCTGTACTACTCTATCTAGCGCATAAGTGAAACAATCTTCTTTATAATGATTATATTTTTGATATGCTCCTGTTTTGAAGAAAACATTTTTTATTGATTAAGAACAAATCCAAAATGTATTTACTCAAATATGATGGATATCAGTGCCTTATTTATGCATACAAGATAATGAGATTCATATCATACAAATGAAACTTAATTAAAACTTGTGTTCATAGCCTGAAAAGAGTTGGCTTCTCGGCCTAGCTGGATTTTTCTTCGTCGAACACAAGCCGCTACTATTGTTAGGATGGGTATCTGGAAAACATGCACGTGATATGGAAAAGCTTACAGAACAACAAGTATTCAATCACACAGTTGAAGCACTCCAACGATTCGTTGGGAAATATTATAATGTGACGATGCCTACTGGAATGACTAGGTAAAAGAACGACTTTTATATCATGAATGAAACATATTTTTTTTAAATATGTTGCTCCTTTAGAGAAAAAGATATTTTTTTTCTGAAAATAGAAATTTTCTCTCAACAGCTGTATAAGATTTTATAACAGGACACAAAAAATTTTAATTAATTCTGATTTCTTACGTAGATCTATGTGGAATAGCAATAAACACTTCAAAGGAACCTACGGCTATCGAAGTATGAAAGCAGATGCTGATAATGCTTGGCATGCAACATTAGCCGAGCCAATTGGTGGGGAAAACCCCGTAAGTAACTAAAAAGTACCTACATCTTTCTTACGTTTAATTATCTCTTTGGTTTTAATTAAGTAATTCATTTACAGGTAATTTTATTTGCTGGAGAGGCAACAAATCCGCACTACTTTTCTACAGTGCATGGAGCAATTGCTTCAGGATGGCGAGAGGCTGATAGGCTTATACAACTTTATCCGAATCTAGAAAAAGTCCAGGAAAACACTCCTTTCTAAATATCTTTAAAATCGTAAATATTATAATAGCAGTTACATTTACAGTATGCATTAATAGTTTAATTTAATAAGCGAATCTTGATACTTGTATTTATTGTCTCGTAGCAGATAAATAAAATAATTGAAAGGTGGCGATCTGATAATAATAGGAGAGACCGGGGCGAGTTGAACATAGGGGCGAGTTGAACCAGTACGTTTATCTTCTAAAGTATTCGTCATGGGGCACCATCAAATTAACTCGAAGTGAACTACTTAAAACTTGAATTGTCCCTGAAGTTATTTTTTTACCTGTTGCATTGTCCAAAGTTATCCTAAAAAACTTATTTTTGTCGCTCGTAAGTAAATTTTAACAAGTTTCATTTTTTCGATCCCAAGCTCTCTGTAAACCATATTAATTTCAAGCAATCGACCTGCTATATTTAGTTTACCTTTGAGTATATTACCCTTCAAGGATTTGAGGTTTTGTTTTTAGCAACAACAAAATTCCATATTTTTGAATGTCAATCGCATGTCGGGGCGAGTTGTATCACTTGCATATGGGGCGAGTTGAACCACTAATATTCGTGGTATTATTTGCATGTTGTACTGATGCTCCTATCAGAGACGAATTGAAAGCCAAAAAAGAAAAAAGAGAACGGAAACTGACGGAAAAAATATTTTAAGGAATTTTGTAACTCAAAAAAGGCGATGGAGAAAAAAGAAACGGAGAAGAGAAGAAGAGAAGAAGACCAAGAAATAAGTAAAAAAGTAAAATAGCAGAACAAAATTAGGTGTATGGTGTAGTTTGGAGTTCATCCTTTACCGCTGTTGTCCCTAATAGGCAGCGACCGAGAGCGTTGGAGGTCTATTCCGTTTCTGGAAAGAGGACACCCTTTTGTAGCCAAATATTGGATGCCTACTATCCTCTTCATATGTATCTAACGTATATACACAGTTGTTTAACATCTACAACGCCCCTACCCCCTCTATGCCGTCGTGGTAGGACTACCATTTAAATTTGCGTTTTATGAATGCAAAGCAGTACGTGCGAACGGGGATGACATAGGTATTGATTAGGGTGTTCAAAAAATTCGATTTTTGGGGATCGATCCCCCTCCCTCTCAATTTGTTTGGTTTTTGGAAAAAGAAATTCCTTTTTTTCTTTTTTAATCGGTTAACGTGAAACCCTGCTCCCAGGCGTTTTAAATGAACATGGGGTTTTAAACGGTAAAAGCTCTGTTTAAAAAAAAATGAAAAAATAAAACACTTTTTATTAAATTTTTGTGTATACAAGTTTAGTTACCTCTTAAGGAATATTCAAGGAAAAGCTTTCAGGTTGCATGGAATAAAACAACAGTTTAAGTTTTCATCGATTTTCTTTCTATTCTTTATTTTCACATCAGTAGTTCAATTAACATCGTTGCCATTGTGAGTTTAAGAAACATTGTCCTCGACATAAATGTGCGACTTTTATAATATTTATAAACCCAGACGTTTGGACAATTCTTTTATGCTTTTTCGAGTGCTGGGCAAGTTCTTTGATCCAGGGCCTTAATTGATTTCAAGTGGATAAAGGATTTCCTACATCTCATATCCAGAAATTGTGTTTTTGGCATAAAAGCCTACGTAGTAACCTCTAATTATTTTTTGAATTGTAACAAAAACAGTGGATTATTTTTTTACCAAAAGAACAAAAATTCCGATTTAAGGTTTTAGCAAATTAAAAAAAAAGGGATTTCATGAGCCGCCAACATCAATAACTCATTTTATGAGGCATTAATATTATATCAAGTTTCGTAATAATGTTTTCTAATATAATTAAAATAAAGCTCTTTATAAAAATACAATAACGCCAACTATCGGAAGTTTATGATTATCTCCTTAATTGTGTTACAGATGTCATTAAATTGATTGATGATCCCCTGCTGGATAAAAGTTGACCTTGCGTTTGATTGTGACCGGAAAACACCAGATTATCAAATCAGGGGTTTTGAATAACTGTAGGACTGGATCGATCTAGTAGTTTGATACAAACCTTCGTCCGATCATTTTCTACAGCGTTAGAAAGAGAATGATTCTTAAGAAAATTAATTGTGAAAAAATGTTTTTCAGTATTCTGATCCTATTTTCGATGATTTTTTATTCAGTAAATGGCGATCAAGAATCACCGATCGTTATAATTGTTGGAGCTGGGGCCGCTGGTATTGCGGCGGCATCAAAACTTTTTGAAAATGGTTTTAAGAATATCACTATTCTTGAAGCAGAAGATAGAATTGGTGGACGTGTTTACACAACTCAATTCGGCAAGTCAATCAAATGTTAATTAAGAAAATAAGTTTCCGTATTTTTGTATGAAAATATAATAGTCCATGGTTCTCCATGGATCATTATTTCAAAAATGTTACTAAATCAACTAATTTATGGAATATGGTACGTTTTAAGGCGGTTATTTGGTGGACTTGGGTGGTCAATGGGTTCACGGAGAAGTTGGGAACGTTGCATTCGAACTAGCTTGGCCACTTGGACTAATAGAAAGAGGAGATATTATACATCGAGATTTCGAATTATACGATTCCTCAGGGACGTTTGTAGACCAGACGGTAACCAATGATGTAAATACTTTTTTTCAAAAAACTGAAGAAAATCTGTCAAATTATTCTGAAAAGGCAAACGGATCCGGTGGCGAATATTTTCACAATGAGTATGTATTTATCTTTTAATTTAATCTGTTTTTAAGAGCCAGTATAGAAAAGACTCTCGAGAAGCCCATAATTTTATATTGGTATATTTGGATACTAAGTTTTCATCAAATATGTTATAAGCAGCGATTTTCCAAAACAAAATTAGTTTAAAAGCCTGGTATTGTTTTCCAAAGGACCCCATACAAAATTGATGGAAAAAGCCTTTTGATGATATTGTCTCGTGTCGACTATTGATAAGCATCAGCTGAAGAATCAGAAAATCAAACTTGACCAAACTACAATTTTAAATAATTCAAACAATATAATATTTTTAGATTCAAAAAGTACTGGGAAGCACACCCGAGCTGGAATAAATCCTCGAAAGGATTTTTACTTTTGTTTGATATGCTTGAAATGGCAAATTATGGTGCTGACACATGGTGGGAAGTCTCGACAAAAAGTGAATTTCGCAGTAGCCCAGGAGATTATTTAATCAATTGGAAGGAACGTGGATATGGTACTATTCTTGACATACTGATGGTAATAAAGATTTCACTTTTTGAATCAAAGTTCTTGTTACACTTTCACAATATTTTCGAAATATTTTTTAACAAATTGAAAAAAATTATGCAGTTGAATGCGCGATTTATTTCTAACATCCAGTCAAATGCAAAGAAACAAGTTGAATCCATTATATTATTTTTCAACTTTATCCGGAAAAAACCAACTAATCTTGAATTACTATACGGGAATATTTCAGCAAATATGCTCAGTAAATGCTTTATAACAAAACGGAGACAGTTACATGTGGACCACCCCGAAACGGTGTCACGGACGTAGGCTTAAAGAAATTGTGTTTTTAGAATTGTTACAAAACTGTTATAAAATCATTACATTTTTCTGTAATAAGATTTTGAATAACTGGGTCATATACTGATACTAAACTATTCTAGAAGACGATCTTTTCTATTCTGTAACAGATACATAACTATTCTTTTAGTCCTATTTTATGTATATCACGGTTCGCTTTTTAGAAACGCTATCCAAACCCGGAAAAAGAGCTACCGGTTGTTGAAAACACTGTATTGAATGCAGAAGTGTCCTTAATTAGTAATAAGGAAGCGAATGGAAAGAAGGTATCAGTAACAACTACAAAAGGAGACACTTATTTTGCTGATCATGTCATAGTAACTTCTTCATTAGGAGTTTTAAAGGAACAATACAGTACCCTTTTTCAACCACCTTTGTCAGAAGATAAAGTCAAAACTATAAAGGTTTGTCCATGATTTTATATAATTATAATAGGTATAGTAATTATTATTATAAATAAAGATTTGTCTATATTTCAGGGTCTTGGTTTTGGTAGCGTTGCCAAGGTTTATCTCTCTTTTGAAGAACCATGGTGGC
Source organism: Andricus grossulariae (assembly GCA_011634705.1). NCBI lineage: Eukaryota > Metazoa > Arthropoda > Insecta > Hymenoptera > Cynipidae > Andricus > Andricus grossulariae. The sequence continues at coordinate 8,627 of JAABKJ010002673.1, forward strand.
CAAGTGACATAAAAAGCAGTGGGTTTACTTTCCTTTGGAAAGACGAAGATATAGCACAACTTGAAAATGATGTAAATTGATTGATTCTTTATTCCCTTCTTTCTTTCGATTCCCTTGATTTAGGGTTATTTTCAAAGGATACCTTGTAAGGTTCTTTACATTTGTCGTTTAATTTTATCAACAACTTTCCTGCAAAATTTTCTAACGACAGAATCTTGATTAAAATATCCATAAAAGTTTTATTTCGATCAATCTAAAATAAGATAGCTGACGTGAGAATGTTTCTTTACCCATGTTATTTCTAATTCTTAAATGTAATTATTTTTGTGCACAATAATTATAAAATTGTTAATATAAAATAAATAACTGTATGATAATTTATTGCAGCCTGAGAAGGGTTGGCTTCTCGGACTAGTAGGATTTTATTTTGTCGAACACAAGCCACGACTACTGGAAGGATGGATATCTGGGAAATATTCACGAGAAATGGAAAAACTTTCAGAACAGCAGGTGTTCAATCATTCAGTTGAAGCTCTTCAAAAATTCACTGGAAAATCATACAACCTGACAATGCCATCTGGAATGGTTAGGTAAAAGGATATTATATTTAAGATAAGGAAAATTTCCTTTAATTTTTTTTACATTTTCCGTTTCCCGGTTCCGCGGCCACCCCATCAAGTAGACAAACCTAAATTCCCATCACATATTCATTTTTATTTTTAGAACTATGTGGAATAGCAATAAACACTTTAGAGGAACCTACAGCTTTCGAAGCGTAAAATCAGATGCTGACAATGCTTGGCAGTCAAACCTAGCAGAGCCGATTGGTGGGGAAAATCCCGTAAGTAACTTAAACATTCAACTATATTCGCGCCACCTTTATTTTATAGTATTATTTAAATATTTAATTTCCAGGTAATTTTATTTGCTGGGGAGGCAACAAATCCGCATTACTTTTCTACAGTTCATGGTGCCATTGGTTCCGGATGGAGAGAGGCTGATAGGCTTATACAACTTTATGCGAATACAGAAAAGTCTAAAGAAATGTAACCACTTGCAAACGAGTTTTTTATTTTTTTTAAACAGAGCTTACATTTTTTCTTGTGCCTTTAGGATAAAAAGTGGTAATAGTATTAATTATTCATGAAAATAAGAGTTGGGTGGGTTTTGCACAGATACCATTTATTTTGGCGATTTATAACTCTCTTAGTAGAATGTAATAGAATAGGCCTTATGTAATCAAGGTGGACAGAATGTAACTGTTAGAATAAATAACGTATAAAAAGCTAAAAAAAATTGGTCGAACAGGACAAAAATGATTAACGAAGTCAATTAGAATTCAAAAAATGAAAAGGTCAATACATTTTTCTCGTCATTATTATATTGTTAATCTTATTTTCATTGATATTATTCATACTGACACAAAAACAAATATCGACCTCGAGAATTTTATATTAAACTTCCATCCGCTATTGATAACACAGATCAACAAAATGTTATCTATGTCACTGTATGTCCATGAATTATATGAGACGTATCGGATCCGTACGTAAAAATGGTGGTCTCATTTGATTTCAGCACAAAAACCCACTATGGAAACGATAAGTCACATTTCACGAGCACATGTGGTCACATTTTGGTGACATCAGTGTGATTTATCTCGTTTCGCAACAAACTTCTTTTTATTATTTTTATTATTATTATTATACCATTCATCCTGTCGGGGTAAGCGTGACTCACTCAGTTCTAACCGTGTATCAGGGAGTTTATATGAGAAAAGTGATGAAGGAAATTGTACGAGGCGCTATAAGGGGGGGGGGGGGGTATAGATTCTTAGATCAATCTAGAATTCCCGTGTTGCTTATTTAAATAACATGTTCGTTCCGCAACACTGCTCCGGCTCAGGTCGCTGATTGGTCTCTCTAGCAAGCACCCCAGGCGAAGAGCTTCAAAAAGTCATTATGTAAAGTTCTCCACTCGGGTCCATTAGTATCCAAGGTCTTTCGTTTCAGGCGTCATTCACTCATCTGATACTCTCCATCATGCATTTCTTATAAACTATTTGACGACAACTTTTTCCTCGGGCCGCCTCTGTATACGCTACACCATTAACCTTACCTCGATATACTTGTTTCGTCAGTCGTTCATCTTTCATTCTCTTAACATGCCCAAGCCATCTCAAAAAATTTCTTTCACTCTTGTCAAATAGTGTCCAGGTCTTGCTGCCGTGCAGCACACATACACACACACACACACATATATATATATATATATATATATATATATCGCCATTTTAGCTGTACCTGATATATTTTCACTTCTGACAATGGATCATATCCTACCCATAACCTTCTTACCCTTGTTTATACGCTTATCTATCTGTCCATCTAACTTTCCGTCATTAGTAAATAAACTACCAAGAAATACGTACTTATCAACTTGTTCTTTCCTTTTTTTTTTAGGGCAATGATGCGTACTGCTTTTTCATCCTTTCCTTCAAGGACCATAATTTTTATTTTATTCCCGTTAATTTTAGGCTGTGTCTAGTCGTCCCGAAAAATTGAGGGAATTGGAAAAGGGGATGGACTAATCGTCCCGAGGATTCGGAACGACTAGCCAAGCCTATGAAAAATATTGAACTAGTCATCCCGAATTTCGGGACGACGAGACACTTCGTTAATTTTAACGCATATGCTCACCATGCTACAGTCTGCTGAAAATTCTTTGCAAGTCTTCGATTGACTCTGCCATAATAACCTTATCATTTGCAAACTCTAACCCACGCAGCTTCACTGCCCGAGATCCACACCTTCGTCGAGAAGGGCCATTCTTAGCCACTTGTTCATGAATATAATAAACAGCCAAGAGGACCTAACGCATTCTTGTCTAAAGCCTTGCCTAATATCGGACCAGTCACTCAGTTGCCCATTTACTCTCACACTCGCTATATATTGTTTTTATTGCTTGTAGGAGCCATCCACTGATTCTGTACTCTTCTAGGACTTCCCAAAGCTTGCTTTTATTCACCTTATCAAACGATTTTTCTAGATTAACAAATGCACAGAAATCATTTTTGTTTATCCTCAAACTCTTTTCTATGATTTGTTTCAAGCTAAATATATGATCTGCACATGATTATCCTGGCATAAATCCACATTAGACTTTCCAGATTTCATCTTCCCTTATTTTCATGACCCTATTATTAAGTATTTTTTTATATGTTTTGTTCACGATACGTATCAAGCTGATACATATATAATTATTGTAGTTGCTTTTATCTTCCTTTCCTTGTATTTAAGCATTTCAGCGTTAATACTATCTACACCAGCAGCTTTACCATTCTTTAAGTTCTTAATGATATTACTGACCTCAGAGACGCTAATTCTTTCAACCGGGGTTTTCGACGTATCGTTTTCTATGCCGCAGATGTGCTGCTGCTTGGGTACAGCTCCCAATAATTTCATATAATGGTCTGTTATGACCGTTTTCCACTTCATCGGCGTCAGATACTATTTCACCCTTGCTATTCCTAATTTCGACTAACTCCTTTCTTGTTTTCCTTGTCGTTTCACTTGCGAATAAAATAATTTATTCTTTCCTTCGAAAGCACTTTACATTTTCTTCTCTTCTTCCGCTTAGATTTTATCCTTGCTTTCTTTAACTAGTATTTTTACTTTTCTGTTCTTGTCCCTATAATCATTGTCTAGTCTAATTCTCTCGTCATCGCTAAGGCCTATAATGTTCAACTTTCTCAAATACGCTTGTTTCTTTTCGTTTACGGCTACGCGGATTTCATCATTCCACCAAGCATCCCCAGTCATTCTTCCTTCAACAGCAATGCTACACACTTCATTTGAACTCCTAACAGTGATTTCCCGGAGCATTTTATATGCACCCTATATACCTTTATTGTGAATTAGCGTCTCCAAAATTATTCTATCTAGGCGTTGATTTATTTTGTCTTCATGTTCAATTCGTTTTTCTGGTTTCCGAAAATTCTCTATCTTGACTCGTGTTTGTTTCGTCCTTTTGTTCTCTTTCTTCTCCATTATTGACCTAAGTTAATTTTTGAGACTAAAGGGTAATGACCCGTTTCTTATTCAGATTCATATCCACTTAATTGCATACAATTGTATTTATAATTATGATCATATTTATCGTTTATATGATGATTGCTCGTTCAGCAGGGCCGACAAAACGTAGGTTATCTGTCTTTCTCGCTCCTTAAGAGCGTGAATGTAAAGGGACTAGAGTAAGCGAGGCACTCGCATGTGGAAAACCGTATTTGTTTTCCACATGCGAGTGTCTCGCTTACTCTAATTCCTTTGCATTGACACTTCTCAAGGAGCGAGAAAGACAGATAACCTACGTTCCGGCGGCCCTGTCGTTCAGAATATAAAAGCTGACCTTGCGTTTGATTAAACCTATAAGAACTATTAAATTATAGAATCTGACGTTTCAATCATTAGTCGAGAACATGTAAAGTTTTCAGAAAAACACACTGATAAACACAACAAATTCAGAAAAACACATATTCAATAAGTGCTAAAAAAAACCTAATATTTCTGCAAAATGAATAGTACATAGAATTCGATTATCTAATACGAACTCTGAATTTGCAACCAATTTTAAATGGAAATGTGGCTAATATCTTTTAGGGAAAAATTGTAGTAAGGCTGCAAACTTGTATAACTGGTCTAGAACTAAACTCTCGATCTTCAACCCCATTTTCTGTACGAAATATGCAGTTCTTTATATTTGTTGCTGATCGATCTTTCTGTTAACTGTGGCTCAGTGAAAAAAATATATTTTTGCAAAGTGGTTGCAATTGTTTGCAGTAATGATACATTTATAATTGTAAAAATGACAAAAAATAAAAATTGAGTCATTTAATTTTTTTCCATTTGTTAAAAAAATTCTTAGAATGTTGCAAATTTAAGCAAGTTAAAAAAATGCTATTCTATACAGTAATGCAGAATTTCAACTCTTATTTCTTCTATTCTTTGAAAAAATTCAATATTTCTGAAAATTTAAGTTAGCCATCAGGTACGTCTTTCACTTATATATACTATATTGCGATCTTCTCATGACTCTGAAAGAATAAAAAAAAGTTTCTGGTTTGTTGGCGGTTGCTTTCATGAAAAGATTCTGAAATTTCGAGCTTTTAATTTCTTTTCAATTTTAAGCCTGACTAGATTAGACATAGTTTTCTACCAAAAAAGGCAAACTTTCAACTAAAAAAGATCAAGTTTCAAAAAAACGTAGAAAATTTTAATTTTCAGTTAAAAAATGTAATTGTTGACCGAATAAAAAAATAATGTTAAAAAAGCAGTTAAATTTTCAACCAAAGAAATGGATCACCAGCCAAAAAAAAATGTTTCACAAAGTAGTTTTACTTTTACCCAAGCAGTTCATTTTTCAGTCAGAAAAATATAAATTTTAATTCAAATATGGAATAGATACACTTTCAGTTTTAGACTTTATTTTTAGAATTTTAACGTGAAGCAAGGCTAAGGAGAAAAAAAAATCTTAGGAATTTATGAATTTTATTGAAGTGTTTGAAACATTTTTTACTTTTACAAAATTGTTCAACTGTGGACACCTAACATGTTATTGAATACATTTTTCATCATGTAATCGGCAAATTTTCACTCTCCACGCAGAAATCACTGAAAAATATCTGAAAAAGAAAATCAATCTGCTAAGTTAGTATAAATTCATTTAAAATTTTCATATTCGAATCTTTTTACCTTTCTGTTTGCTAAACTTTTACTCTTGGGAACATCTGTTAATTTTTTATCCAAAACTTTCTTCTTTATTCTACTGTTGTTCCTATCCGCAATTCGAATTTTCGACAAATTTAGTGCCTTACAATCTTTGCTACATCTAAAATCTTTCTCGGGAAATTCAAATTCTTTGTTCTCATTAAAAACAACTCGTTTACAGTTATTTTTTTTACATTCTTCGGCACCCGATTGAGAAGACTGAGAAGATTTCGATTCTGCTGTCTTCATTTTTCGGCGATCGATCGCTGAAACAACTCTTACTAAAATGGGATCTCTTTTTTGAGTCCCAATACTCTTTCCTTTATTTATCATTTTTGGTAAATGTGATAAATGTGCTTTAACCTGAGTTGAAGCATCTGCTGATCTTATATTTTCTATGGGACTTGTTCCAACATCTTTTTGACGATTAGGAAAATCTGTATTGGTTTCTACATTTTCAAGAATAATCTGACTGATTTCCACCGGAGTTTCTTCCACAAATGTATTCATACTTCGAGAAATTAAAGCTTTATTTTCAGTTTCTACTAGTTTTGAATATTTTCTATTTTCTTCAATGAGAGTATTTTTTGAAAACATTTCTTTTGCTGTCTGGATCTCTGATAACTTCTTTATACATTTACAAATTCTTTTAATCATCTCCGGTTTCTGTTTCGATTTAACCCAGCAACCTAGAATATTATTTTAGAAGTAAAAGTATTTCGAAAATTATATTCTATTAAAAGTACATTACTCTTGCAATTTATTTATAAATTAAATTTAGATTTGTTGAGCTTATTAAGAACATACACGATAATTCAAATTAGTACAGCACTTTTCCCCAATCATCTTCGATTTTTTCTTTATTGATCTTTAGAATACGAACCCTTCGAATTATTTTCTGCTTTGTTATCCAAGACTAGAGCATATTTCAAAATAGTTAACAACGTTTTCGTAAGTTCGCCTGTGGATTCTTGATCAATTTTTTCTTTTAGGCAAGGAAAACAATCTGAAGTTGACAAATCTTTATTGAAAAGCTTCTTGAAACAGAATTTCAGATCCTCGTCATCATTTTCAAAATGCTTGCAGGCCCCACATTCTTCCACTTCTCTATTTCCAGTTTTCGATAAATTAACTGATTGTATTTCTTCTGCTTGCATTTCTAAAAAAAATGCATTATTATATACATTCAAATTCGTTTTAAATCAGGCAGATTCTACACATCAAATCACAGAATCTCTCAGTGACAAAGCATGTTTTTTAGAAGAAATAAGGTGACGCATATATTTGAGAAAAAAAATTCCACGAAGTTACGAGTATTTGGATTTTGATGTTTAAAAAAAACACATTTTTCTTTAAAATTCTAGAGCTTTTGATTTTATTCTGATATTCCACTTGTCTTTTCTAATTTTGATCATTTTTGGCATCCTCTTTCGGAATCCGTTGGAAATCTTGAAAAATATCAAAATTAATAAAATGGCGATGATTTGTATGGAAATATAAAACGTCGATTTTCACAATTTTTTAACAATTTTTGTAGCCAGAAGAATTTTTTTCATTAAATTGAATTTTCACCTTTTTCGTGGAAACAACGAGAGATTCAACCAAATTTTAAGATAAAAGTTTGCACATCTAGAAATATTCTTAAAAAGTTATTCTTGCTCTTTTATGTCTTGCATGTTCTGAACATTCATTCTTTCAATACTCATTTTCTCAATTTTCGTAAGGGTCGGTTACGAGAAAAATTAGAAAATTATATTTTTGGGAAAATAAATTTTTCTCGGCATTAAAAACTAATAGGATGCCTTCCTCATATGTATAAGTAGAAACTTTTAACAAATATTGTAAGAAATGAAGAAGGTAGGGTTTTCCATGAAATCTTTTCATTTTTTCAAAATTCGAAGAAACAAATAAAAATGATTGTCCTGAAAGCCCCACCCTTTTTATTTTTTGCATTCTATCAGTTTCATGGGAGCTAAATGATTTTTGTGGTTGGAAAAATTTTCTTTTCCTGAAAATATAATTTTCGATTTAACAAACTTTTTAGTCTCACTTTTCGTAGAACTTTTCTAGATGTGGAAACTTTTATCCCAAAGTTTTGTTATCTTTCATTGTTTCCGAGAAAAATGCGGAAAATGCGATTTGATGAAAAAAAAATTGCCAAGCTACAAAAATGGTTTAGCCCACATAAAACTCACAGGATTTCTTCCAAATTCATTTTAAAAAATTAGCAAAAAATATAAATGTAGGTTTTTTGTGAAAATCGACTTTTTATATTTTCAAAACAAATCTCGTAATTTCTTGGAAACTTTTGTTTTCTTAAATCGGAAAAATACGTGTCACCTACTTTTCTCTAAAAAGAAACATATTTCATCGCTGAGAGATATTGCGAATTGCAGTGTAGAACCTGCCTGATTAGAAATCGATTCGATCTACATATAATTATTATTAGACCCTCAAAAATAAAAATAGCAAGTTCAAATCTGGAAAATTCAGCATACCTTGAGAATCATTCCTGATATTTAACATTTCTTCTACACATTGAATTAATTGAGGAGTTGTCATTGTATCTGAATCAACTAATTTTGATTCTTGACATGAAGTTTCAGTACAAACAGAGAAAAGCTCATCTATAATTTAATGAATTAAATTATAATATTTCCAATAATATTGATTCCACTTAAATCAATTGATTTGAATATAGAAAACAAATTTACCATCAATTAATCTATTTTCACTCGCACCCGGACATTCCACAAATTTTTCCCTTGAAGATTTCTTGGAAAGTCTTAAAGACTTTCCCCCAGGCATCAGAAGAATATAATCACTCTGGGAACGGGAAACACAAACAGTATTTTCAACATTTTGACTCAAATCTTCAAAATCAGTCCCAGTTTGCTTCGAATGTCTTTCAACTCCATCTTGAGTTTCTTTTGTTTCAAAATTCACCAAATTCGTAGAAACTGATTGCTGCTTTCTCTCCAAAAATGTTTGAGTTTCCCGATTTGTTTTCGGATGAATATTTCTATTATCCAGACATTTTTCTCCACATTGTATATTAATGTTTAACTGAGAAACAGCCTCGCATGTTCCATTTTCGAATTTAGTGGCAAACCTTGGAGTAAATTGAGCAATCCCCTGATTATCGGATGTAGGAACAATTTGATCTCCATTTCTGAGACAAGATTCCTTATTTAAAATTGCATCGGATTGAGGAAATTCATGTAATTGTCGATTATATAATTCTGTAGTTTTGTGAAAATTATTCCCACATGTGGTTATCTTAGGGCAGTAGGTTTCCATGTTTTTTGAATAATTATAGGAATTTCTTTGGTTAGTAGAAAAAAGTTGATCCGGAGGTTTCAAACTGTTCGGACATGGAACAAATCTTGTTCGAAATTGATTTCTGTACGAATTTCTGAACTCATTGTAATTCAAATCAGAGTTTTTCTCCTTGCTGAAATAACAGATTTTCTTTGACAAATTATAATTGTCTTTTGCTGCGTAATGAACATTTTCTGAGTTCCGCCGACAACAGGGAGAACATTCGATTGATTTTGTTGGCAAATTATTTCTGGTAATGTCTCGTCTTTTTTTAATTTCCCTTATACAAATCGATTCCAATGGACAATTGTTCAGACCTAAAATATTTCGTGCAATTATTAGATTTTTTATTTATTGTTTAATTATTTTAATAGAATTATCAAATTTACCTGTTTTGGATCTACTATCTTCAATTTCTGTCCTATCGTCCAATCTAGCAAACAAATTGTTATTCCCAATCCCTGGGCAAGGAACGTGATTTATATAATTATCACTCATAATTTTCTTATTCCCTTTTTTATTTGGACTACTTTTCTCTTTGACTAATTTATTTATAATTTTGTATCCACATGGATGATTTATAACTTGAATCGCTGGCGATAATACATTCGATTTAGTTTTGGTTTTTTTACTTAATTGGGTCTTTTTTTTCTTATCTGGTAATAAATTTGTGCAAACTGTTACTCTAAATGTTTCATCAACTTCATTGCCAAGAGTTTTCGTTAACATTTCTTGCATCAAAGGATACCAAGAAAGATTCGATTTGTACGGTTTTCCCGAGCACAAACCGTGGAGAGTTTTTGATTGCTCTTCTTCATATCTGAATATTACGTGAAAAAAGAAATAATGATAGGAAACAAATTTTATAGTATCCAAATATGAAGTTTACAGTAGTTTACTTTTTTGTTATTATCTCTATTTGATACTGGCACTCAGCTGGTGTTAAAAATGGAATATTTAATTTATCAATAATTTTCCATATCGCGTCTTTTTTCAAACAGCAATTAAAATACTGTGTCGAATATGGGTTCCAGAGGCACTCGTGTTTTTTGTATTCCTCCAAAAATTTCAGGGTAATATTTTCATTCCATTTGTATGTCATTTGTCATTTGTGTATCGAAATCCAACCAGAAATTCATATTCAGGCCTAATTTTGTTTAAACTTAATTTTGTTGTTTCAACTTTCTTATTCTAATTTAATATTTTTTGAAAACGTGTTATTATTGAAGACATGGTTAGAAATTTGCCATGTGTGTGAATTTGGCCGAAGGTGTCAAAAACATAGGACTCGGTTTTGTCATTCCTTCAATAATTTGTTTCTAGTCGCGGATAACACGAAGACATTATATTTATACCAATTTTACTTTTTTGGTTTGAAATCAAAGTCCTAGGGTAAATAACATGGAAATTATGAATGTTATAACAGAAGGAAGTAATTTAATTAATTGTGAAATTGAAGATTCTAATTATTGGTATGTTTATAGCACAAGATTTCATTAACAACAATTTTTTCTTAAAATCAAAAAATTTTCAGGAATAGTTCCTATCGGATTTTATCTAAAAGGAAATTAGCAAGATTCGTAGCTTCTCTAATTTGTCAAACACATGCGATCGAAAATGAATTGAAAATATTTGCAGAACAGAAATGTATTTCTGTAAAAGAAGAAGAAAGTATAAAAAAGTCTTGCGAGTAAGTTGATTCAAAACAATATTTAATATATTATTTTCTGTAAATTTCTGTTTCTGTAAATTCGATTTTGATTCCCAGATTATACGAACAGATGTTAATCTTGATCGAAGAATGGAAAAATCTTCATTTTTCAAATTTGTCGAATACTTTGAATCCTTGGAGTCAACAAATTCAAGAGAGTCCTAATAAACTCATCATATAAAATAAAAGTGTACTCAGACTAGGTTTTTACGAACCAATTTGTAAACATATTTTTCGATTAAAAAGTTTTCTTACAAGTTATTAGTTTTTTTCTGAGTATTTAGAACATAAAATTTTATTTCTAGTAGGATTATCACAGAAGAAACTAGCAAAATTACTTCGAACTTTTATCTATCAGTAATTTAAATTACTTTTTCATTATTAAATTGAAAAATGTGACAAACTTGGGAGTTTCTATTGAATAACTTGGAGCTCTCTTCCAATTTCTATAAATGCATCAACCGCTCGATCTATTTCTTCTTTTGTGTGAGCGGCACTGATTTGAACACGAATTCTCGCCTTTTCTTTGGGAACAACTGGATAACTGAAGCCGATCACATAAATATTTTTTTCTGAAATAAAAATCGTGATTGAAATTTAAAACAATATACGTAAAATTGGCATAGTATTGATATTTATATTTGGGAAAACGCTGTTCCTACACAAATATGTGGTACACAAAGTATATCTACTGTCAATATTTCTTCTACACAAAATATTTTCTACACAGAATATATTCTACACATAATTAAATAGTAATTATTTTATTCTGAAAATATTCTCAAAACATTGTAGACAAAACTACTATGTCCAATATGTTTCCTACACAAAATATTAAAACCCTTAAATCAAATATTTTCTACACAAAGTAGATGCTACGTGTGATTAAGTAATTATTCCTTTTATTTAAATATTGTTCTTGCTCTATGGAAAATACTCTGGGTGAAGATATTCAACACAAAAATATTAGGTGTAAAATTTTTTCTACACAAAACAGACTTTACACAAATTATTCACCATGGGGAGTATAAAAGTAGACATCACATTGAAAGGTAATTCTTTTTAATTGTAAAGTCTACTATTATATTTTTAGTTCATAATTCATCACTTTTGGTTAAAACTTCTACTATTTCGTTGAGAATTTAATTGTTTTGTTGCAAATTGAACTATTTTGTTAAAAAGTGAACTTTTTTTTCAAAATTCATGTATTGGTTGAAAGTTGTACGAAATCGAATATTTTTAGTTAAAAATTCAACTAATACATTTTTCGATGAGAATTTATCTCTTTTGGTTGAAAATTATACTACTTTGTTAAAAATTCATTTTAGCTATTGAAAATGTAACTATTTCATTAAAAATTTACATTTTTTAGTTGAAAATTCAATTAGTGAGTTGAAAATTAACTTTTTTTTTTGAATATTATTATTTTTGGGTTGAAAATTCAACTGTTTTCTAGAAAATTAGTCTTTTTGACTTAAAAATTCAAATGTGTTGTCGAGATTCGCCTTTTATGCTTGAAAATTCAGCAATTTGGTTGACATTTTTGTTTCTCTCTTGACTAAAAAGTCGTTCTTGGTTGAGAATTCGCCTATTTTGTTGAAAAATCGTCTGTTTTTGTTGAATTCAACTAATTTTGATTGAAAATTAAAATTCTTGTTGTTAAAATATCAACCATTAAATTTTGTGTCCAAAATTCATCCTTTTCGTCTAAATATTGAATTAATATATTTTCTATTTGGCAATTCAACTATTTGGTTAAAAATACGTCTTTGAGAGTAAAAACTCCACTATATTCTTTTTTAAATTCAATTATTTTGTTGAAAAATCAACTATTTTGTTAAAAAGTCATCTTCTTGGCTTTAAGATTCAACTTTTGGCTTAAAAATTCAACTATTTGATTAAAAATTCAACTATTTTCTTGAAAATTCTTTTCTTTGGCTTAGAAATTCAACTATTTGATTGTAAATACAAAGGTTTGATCTAAAATTAATATTAATTGTTTGTATCTATAGAAAAACTTCTAAAAAATTTATTTCCAGCATTGAATAATCGCTTTTTTTTAATTCATTTTCTGACTGGAAAATTAGGTATGCCAGTTAAAAGTTCCTCATATTAGTTGAAAATTAATATTTTTTGTAAAGAATCCAACTATTTTTGGTTTAAAGTTCATTTTTTCTGGTTGAAAATTCTACTATTATATTTTTGGTTGAGAATTCATATTTTTTGGTTAAAAATATAATTATTTTGTTAAAAAATTCAACAATTTTATCAGATAGTAATTTTTCTTATTTCAAACTTCAACTGTATTGTTGAATATCATCTTTTTGGGTTGGAAATTCAACTATTTGGTTGAAAATGACCTTTTTTCTTGAAAATTTATCTTTTCGGGTTTAAAATTCATCTTTTTTCTAAAACCTTCGACCTTTTAGCTTAATTACCTCCTTTGGTATAAAATTAATTTTATATATTTCGGCTTGAAATCTTAACTGTTTCATATTGATTTCAATATGGTACCTACACAGTAATTTTATTTAAAAGAATATTTTCCCCTATTATTCCCCTATTTTCGTGCAATGTCACCTTATTATAGAGGCAAAAGTGTGAAGTTTGCTTTTATTTTTCCGATGGTGAATAATTTGCGTAAAATTTGTTTTGTGTGGGAAAAGTTTTATACATAATATTTGTGTAGAAAGTTTTTTTTCGTTTTTTAATATTACGTGTAGAATGCATTTTTTGTAGGAAAAATATTGAACATAATATTTTTGTGTACAATATTTTAAGAATATTTTTAGAATAAAATTATGCTTATTTGTTTCTGTGTAGAAAATATTAGGTGTAGAAGAAATGTAATCAGTATACTTTGAGTAAAATATTTTCTGTGTACAATATATTTGTGTAAAAATGAATGCTACTCTTTATATTTTAGATTTAGTTTTAATCTCACCTAGCATCTTTTCAGCAAAGTCAGATGCTAATTTAGCATCTCCGAGCATGACAGGACAAATAGGATGATTATCGCCGCTAATTATAAATCCAGCAGATGTCATTCTGCTTCTAAAATGTTGAGTGTTGTCTTCCATTCTTTGTAAAAAATCTGTACTGTTGCTTATAAGATCAAGAACCTGCAAATAATTTTCTTAGTTTGCCCACAATATTTTCAAATGCTTATTTCCTTATTTAATCAGAGAATCATTTTTTGTTCACCTGAATTCCTGAGGCGACAACTGGTGGTGGTAGTGAATTAGAAAATAAATAAGGCCTACTACGTTGTCTCAATAAAGCAATTAATTCTTTCGGTCCTGTTGTATATCCACCAGCTGCTCCTCCCAAAGCTTTTCCTAAAGTTGAATTTATTATATCGACACCACCTAAATAATTAAAATGCTCCTCGGTTCCCCTAAAAAAATACTAGCTTGCAATTTGTAAATTTTACTTCCATGTTGTCTGTTTTTCAAAATGTTAATCAATTGATCAATTATTACTTTTTTTATTTCATAAAACTCACCGCCCGGTTTTCCCGAAGAAACCAGTTGCATGGCAATCGTCCACAAATGTTAAAGCGTTATATTTTTTGGCAAGTTCTATTATGTCTTCAAGGGGGGCAACTGTACCATCCATAGAAAAAACACCATCTGTCGCAATTAGTGTTAATCGAGATCCTGAACTTTCATTAAGTTTTTCTTCTAAATCTTTCATATCTCTGTGTTTATATCTGAATTTTTTGGCTTTGCAAAGACGAATTCCGTCGATTATAGAAGCGTGATTTAATTCATCACTGAGAACTGCATCTTCAGGAGTTAGTAGTGCTTCAAATATCCCTGCATTTGCATCAAAGCATGAGGCATAAACTATCGTGTCTTCTCTTTCGTGAAAAGCTGAGATCTTGTTTTCTAGTTCTTTATGAATTTCTTGTGTTCCACAAATAAATCTAACTGAACTTAATCCAGCTCCATATTTATCCAATGCATTTTTCGCTGCTTCTATCACTTTAGGATTGTCCTAAAAAATTCGTAATTGGGTTTAAAGTTATTACGATATTGGAAACAAAAATTTAATAACTCGCGAATTTAAAATCAATTTTAAACTTACCGATAACCCGAGATAGTTATTGGCACAGAAATTCAGGACTTTTTTCCCATTATTTAATGAAATTTGAGTCCTTTGCGGTGAAGCTATAATTCGTTCTGCTTTCCATGTACCCGCTACTTTAATCGCTTCCAATTGTGATTGAATAACCGATTTTAAATTATTCGTGTGCTGAAGTCTAAAGCCATTTGCTGGAAATTTATCTGTCAAAGTTCCTATAAATATGGCAAATTTATTGTTAATTAATTAAAGTTAAATAATATCTGAATTCATTTTTTAATCTAAGAAAATGATTTAAAAGTTACATACGTTTTAGCAAAATGCGGCTCATAGTTATCTTCAATATTTATTGAACAGTCGGCACACAGAAGGTTTTGAACACTGATTTAATGATCGAAAGGTAGATAAAAATAAGTATAAAACTGGTCGAACTGGTTTGCCGTCATCTTCTGGTGAGTGAAAGCTTTAATATTCAACATACCATATGCGTTAAACGCATTATTTTTTTTTAATTTCAAGGCAAACAAAAATTGAAAAATAGTATTGTAAACAAATTCCAGAAAATGATATTGATAGTTTGGCATTATGTGCAGGTATTGTGAATCTCTACAAGATTTTGTGTAAATTCTCAACTTAATTTGTAGAAGTCCTATTTTAATATTTTGTTTTCATTGAATGACATTTTGTATAAAACTTCAATTTTTTATACCAGGGTTGCTACAGAATTTTTTATTCTAAATTTTAGGTCTTTTCCTGATTTTTTCAAAGATAATCAAGGAGGGGGGGGGGGATTAAGGGTTTTAGCGTGAAAGAAAACACATTTGTTGTGAATTTTTTTTTATAAATATGGATTGAGCAAATTTATTTAAACCTTTTGTACATTATTCAGTATAGTTTCAACAACATTTTGCAATTTTTTTATTTTCACTGTATCTCAGCTGGAAATGATCTCAAATCAAAAGCCATTAAAATTTAGTCAAAGTATCATTAAATCCTTCCTCCAACGTTCTCTGATTATTATTTTTTTCATTTTAAAATTTTTGATGTCATTTGAAGTAAAAACTGCTATTTTTTACGAAAAATTCCATCATTTTTTTAGTAGAAAATCCCCTTGATGTAAAAAAAATATATAAAACTGAACGTTGGGGGGAGGTATTTTCCATGTAAAAAGTGTGTACCAAGTTTGAAATGAATCGGTAATGTAGTTTTTAAATTGCAGTGAACACAGACACGATATCTTCGCATAAAAAAATTTGGCAATGTTGTTGAAACTACACTTAATAATGTACAAAAGGTTCAAATAAATTTGCTCATTCCATATTTATAAAAAAAATTTTAAAAAATGTTTTTTTTCACGCTAAAACCCTTACCTTATGAGAGGAGATTAACTAGTCCATAACTTCGAGAGTTTTGCTCTGATCGACTTTAAATTTTAGGACTATATTCTATAAATGTTTAACTATAAGAAAAGACAAACAAAAGAAATCGATTTTTCAAAAGTGCAAACCTTTACCCCCCCCCCCTCTTAAAAAAATTCTAAACATTATTTTGTCAGTTACATTCCAGAAAGTTAGACACTTTTAGAAGAAGCGAAAAATATCATTGAAGACGAATAATCGCATAAATTGAAACTAATTAAACTCTGATTTGATATATTTGCAAAAATAAAAAAATCTTTAAAAAGTTATTTCTACTACACTAATTTCAATAAAATCGATCAATTTCCCCCAAACAAGATGAATTTGATTTTGAAGTATTTTTAAATCCAAGAAATATATACATAGGGGAGACCACCCTACAATAGATAATGATCCTACAGTAGATAATCATTAATTATAAGCACAAACATAAGTAAAAAATCTATTCTATTATTAAAAAATCTGTTCTATTATTAAAAAATAAAATAGCTTCCAATTTTACTAACACTCATATCTTAATTATTTTTTCAATTTCAAATGATTTCTCCATTTAATTTCAACTTCATTCTTTTCCAAACTCAAATAATTCTATTTGAATTCTAATTAATTGAGAAGGATTTTCCACTTGAATTACTTTTAGAACGGAAAAACTTTAAATTTTTTATATTGATAGAAGATGAAGGCTTTGATTTAGCATTGTTTATTATTCAAGCAAGTCAAATTTTATTAAATTTGGAACTTATTTATCTTTAAATTGTTCAATTCACATCTTTTTAAATTTTGAACGCTACCAATTTTATATGTTATACTCTTGAATGTGATTGAATCAAATTGCTTATTTTAAAAATCTTTTAATTTGTTATATAATTAATTTTTTAAAGATATTAAATTATAAATATATCGACAATAATTAAGGCTTTCATTTAGAAATTATACTTTGAAACAGTACGATTAAAATATTAATTTGCTCACTTATTAATAATCAAATGTTTAATTATTTGATTTTGGACGTTTTCAGCTTTAAAATGATTAAAATAGCGCTGCGAAGTACTATGGATGTATTTAATATGAGTGTATTTATTCCTCATATAGGGAGGTTTTTCTCTAACAAAAGAAAAAAAATGGATACTTTCAATATTTTTCAAGCTTATGTTTCTCTCTTGCCGAAAATCTTATTTTCAGAAAATCAAAGAGCCCATCAAAATTTCATTTGATGTGTTCTGTTACGACAAACAACTTTTTAACTTACGATAGTGTTATATTCTAAATTAAAACAAGTTTTCTTCATAGAAACAATGTAACTTTTTTTTTACTTTCTAAGTCGCTATTGATTAATGAAGAATATTCGTCGGAAGTTCGCCAATAGATCAATCCACGCGTCTCGAATACGCGAACAATTACATCAAATATAATACTGTTATATTCCCAATATCAAAAAAATCCTTCTTTAAACAAGGTAAATAATTTAGTTAAAAAATTAAAAAACGATATTGGTAGATTATGATACGTCATGAAAGGTTCTTAAATTGGGCATTCGATACGTCTCGAAGACGCGCACAAAATATATAATATACATTACTGTTGTATTTACAATATTAAGAAAGTTTTTCTCATATCAAAAAGATAAACAATATATTTTTTAAATTTATAAATCGGTATTGCTAGATGATAAGAGGTCACGGAAGGTACGTCAATAGATCATTCGACGTGTCTCGAAGAAGCGAATAAACATGTCAGATACAGTAATGTAGTATTCTTGTATTTTGAGTATCAAAAAAGTTTTTCTCATATAAATAGAATAAACCACTTGTTTGAAACTTCATAAATACTCTATGATAGGTCATAAAAGTTTCAACTAGGTCGATCGATGAGTATCGAAACGTAAACGTTTGCGATTTCAAGGCTGGAGGGGCCCCCACCTCTACCGCAAGTCGTTGGGTTATTTTTGTCAAGCGACGTTCATTGGCTGCCCCGGCCTTGTATCGATTCGCGCGCTATACGCATGTGTAGGCATTTGCGCATCATGCATGTCAGTGTTTTTCAAGTGTTTTTGTTGACGTACGACGTGACCAATATAATATTTCCTTCAAATAGCACAATTTGCCAACTAAAAATCAATATAATCAGGGTGGCCACTATTTTTTCAATTTTTGTCTCTCGGCTTTTTCCCGGTTCTCCCGGTTAACATTCGTGATTTCTCCCGGTTTAGAAAGAAACATATACTCCATAAACATGAGCAAACTTTTTTGCAAGAAATTAGTTGAATTTGAATCATATAAACAATTTAAAAATCCGCTATTAAACCAATTTTTCAATATTATGTTTTAAACATGTTTTAAACAATAATTAATAATTTTTAACTGAAAACGTCTGAAAAAATATACATAGAACGATTTTGGACAATTCAATTTAAAAAAGTAGTTGAATAATATTGTGTAATTTCTAAGTCGAAGCGCTAAAAATTAAACATTTTTTTTAAATTG
>JAABKJ010002674.1:0-27409 GCA_011634705.1 Andricus grossulariae
ACACGATTGAAACCCGAAAAAGCTTTAAATTTAAATTTATCATAATGAATCATCGTGAAAGTATTAAATCTATTATCAATGTGAAAACTGTTATAAAATACAATAATTCTGACTTTTACGTTGAAATCTTAAAATCTTAATTATTCTCTATTAAAATCTTTATATTGCAAAGGTTATGCTAATTCGGTAGCGCAATAATTCAAAAGTACCTACTTTATCAATTGAAAGATCACTACAATTATACACACTTAAAAAAAAGCTTTTTCGCGATGAATAAAATTATTTAAATCTTTTTTGTGTAAATAACAATTTATCTATGTAAATCACATATCACAGAGTTGAATAATGCAAAATGTCAGCTCAACGTCTCTTTTTAAGTCAGTCTCGAACTGGAGAAAGCTTGTTATATCTGTTTTGGGTAAGTCATGAAAGCTTCCTTCTTCTAAAATTTGGTGAATTTGCGCAGACTTATTATTTTTTAGAATAAGATCTCAAGTATGTTCAGCCTCTTGTATAATGCGATACTCAATACTTCTTCTCACTAATTCTACAAACCGTCTGGATGCCGGGACTTCCTTCGATTGAATAGATACATGGCCGCGCTTCGTTTGTTTGAATGGTCGCCGTTTTTCTGGCCGCCTTTCGTCTGTAATAGACAATTATAAATCTATAAACTTTGATAAAGTAGAATACGTAATAGGTAAAGTTATAGATTTAGGTATAAATGTAGGAAAAGGTTATAAGGGTGTCTACCCGACGGTTGATTTCAAATTCCCGGTCATTTCCCGGTTTTCTCACGGTCATTTTTTATTTTGTGGGTCAATTAATCATTTGCTTATTAAAAAACTGATAAAAGTGCAATGTTTATTTTCAAGAAATCTTATAGTTGCCATAAGTAGTTCAAATTATATTTTTTATGAAAAATAAATTGCTAATTGGATCTATTCTGAGCTAATTTTTTTTTCTCCTAAATGGGTTGAAAGATATCTGAATTCTGAATAAATTAGTGGCAGAATGAAGTCGTTTAAAAATGTTCTAAGAATATTTTACAAAAGTATAGTCGGAATTGTAATGGTTTTAAACATTTTTATCAACACCCAAAATAATAAACCTTTTTCCCAAGAAAATTGAAAAATTGTTATAATTTCAGATTTCATTTAAACTTTACAAAAACATTAAACATTACAATTTGCACTATTTTTTAAATAGCTTCTTTAGTTTATTTTCCAACATATCAAGTGGACATATTAATTATTAAGTCCGCATATTAAGTGGAAGTCAAATTGTTCATTTAAATATAGTTATTCGCATATTTGTGTTCCTCCTTCCACTTTAGACAAAAGTCGTAATTTTCATTCAGTTTGAATTAACAAAAACGAACTTTATTTCTTAAAATATTCTTTTTAATTCTATTCATCATGTTGTCATGGAAATTATTTTATTTAGTTATTATGCGTGCAATTATACTTTGTTAATAGTTATTTATTTTACAAACTAAAAAATTTAGTCAATAATATTCAATGAAGACCTTACGAACAGAATTGTAAAGAATATTTTAAGGTTGCTTTTTTGAAATTAAAATTTTAATTTGAAAGTACTGAAATTGGGTAATATTTCACGTTTAGTGTTAATATTCCTAAATTTGTAATGACTAACTTTCCAATTTGACACCTTTTTGTAATTTGGAGTGTTTTTAAGCACCTTCTTTTTGAAATTAGTAATTTTTTGTATCAAATCTATTGAAAATCATACTTTCAGGTTTAATATTGATCAATTCCATTCAGTTCTGAATGCTTCTAAGTTAAACTAGACAAATAATAATCTATTTGTGTTTTAATCTTTAAGTTCTCTAAACTGCAAATAGTTAAAGTTTGAAAGCAGACAAATGGAGATTGTTTAATCGTATACTCTTACATTAAAAATCTAGAAAACAAAAAATTATGATAGTTAAATTGTATTATTTTTTAGTTTTGAAAGTTTTTGTTTGAAAATTTTGCAACTTTAATGGTTCTCAGTTTTAAATGTCTAAATATTGAATAGTTCTATTCCAATTTCAAATATTTGTGTATTGACTTTCCAACCGTTTTATTTAATTTACGTTCACAGACTGAATAAATAGTGACAATCTTCTAGAAACTATTTTTTTTTTTTAATATTTGGATAAACCACTAAAAAGCTAAGATGATTTACCTATCAAAACACATGAAACATGCACTTTAGTACATCTCTTCGGAATCTATTTTTCAAATTGTTTTTATTCGCAAAAAAAACTATTGAAACATAGTACGGTTATATTGGCGAAGAAGATATGTTTTGGGAATTGGAATATTATATTCGACATAACTTCAATTTTTTGAACACACGCCTTTATTGCATCGGTATATTGTGATACCATAAACTGACTTACCATGTATAAAGATGATTGAATGGTTTTATCTGGACTCTGATGAGCAACACCAAGTCAATATGCACATCAAATACAATCACTAATAATAAAGAAAACAGGCAAAAAAGATCCACGCATGAAACAGCTTCCAAGTTTCAACAAAAGAAAGGGAAGAAAAGTTAAACCGAAAACGATTGGTTACGTTGTGTCTTCTGCGCAGCAAAAAGATGCGCCGCGGGTCCGCAAGAAGGTAGGGAATATTTAAAGGGATTTTTGTAAATCTTCTTTATGGTACATACAAAATAACGTTAGTATTGTTTACAAGGAAATGTAAACGTTCAGATACGCAGATCTGAGTGCTTTCGACCCTCGAGGGTGATCTCATTTGCTTACACTATATCGGCGAAAAGTGTCGACCGAAATAATTATGCTAAAGGTTATGTATCCTTTGCATTGAGTCCGTCTGCTGGACGAACTTATTTAAAGATTAAAATTATTATTGACATATTAAAAACACATTTGTCTTCTTAACATCAAGCAGACGAAAAAAAAATTCATTCCGTCTGCTGGATGGCAAGAAGGCAAATGTGTTTTTAATATGTCTCAGTCAACGCATCGAATACATCTAAGTATAAGTATAGTTCATCTTGCCTTATCGCAAGCCTCAACAATTTTTAGGGCACATTACGTCACAAAAACACTCTGCTGAATGATTTCTTCATAGATGACTAACCACCGAATGTTTTGTTTTTTTTCTGGAAAAATCTGAAAGCCCTGTGAGAAAAAAGTCAAGGCTTGATCATTTTTTTTCACGCATCAAAAAAATAACTATGAGCGACCTTCAAAATCATCTCTCGCGCATTTCACGTGTAAAGTCTAACCGTTCAGAAATTTCTCGATGCAGACATATCGAAAGATTTCTCTTTTTCTTATTTGCGCACCAAAAAAAATAACGACCAACGACCCGTCTAGAAATTTTTAGATTTAGCACGGACAAGAACCAATCGAACTTTTTCGAACGTCGATAAATGTCGGTGCAGGAATCTATATCCAGAACTGGCTTAGTATATCTACTAAGTTCTTTTGCTTCATTTACTTTAAGGCCTTAACTTAGTCATGCAAAAATAATAATTACTTTTTTGCATGACTAAGGAATAATGTCTTTTATTCAATCTTATTCCAAAAGGAAAGATAACATTTTATTAGCAACGTTTCGGTCCTGGATTTGGACCCTTCTCGGGCTAATGATTTTTATTCTTTAATATTTTTATAGATTGATTATTGTAGAAATTTTGTGAAGATTTGGGGTTGTATTAAAAATTAAAAATATATTCCTGTATGGTACTGCTTACCCCAAAAGGATTGAAAAGAAATTCCACATGTTGGCAATTTTTCTGGTAGGTATATCACTCAAAGTTGTAAAAAAACAGTATATATGACAAGTTTTTAGCAGTAATTTGCCGATGAGTTCTTGGCACTCAAAAATTAGACGGGATGCCTATAACAGGCGCAGTGCCAACCACTAGTGCTCTAACCCTACTTGGACATACAGGGAAAACAAATTTTTACAGATAAAACGCAAAAAGATATTCTCACTCTGTACGCGATATAATAATGTAATTAATACATAATTAATTATAGATTTTATTTAGTCGACATGGTAGACACTTTGATGTAAAGCAACTCGTGGAATTACACGTTCCGCACACTTTATGGCTGCAGAGGCTCTCTTCGCTGTACGTTTTTGATTGGTCGGCGTCTCATTCCGCCGGAATCGCGATACGGCCGTTCTGGTGCTTGGACTCAGACCTAAGAATCCCCCAATTTTATCATTCTTTTGATGTCAACTTTTACTATTTCTTCTTCGATTATTTTCCTTTGAAACAATTTTTCAATTTTTCTTTTTTTTTTTAAATATGGAATCGTAATTTCTTGAATTTAGGACAATTGTAATGTAACTATTGTACATAATTATATATGTTACGTGAATAATAATAAATCATTTTATAAAAAAGTGTGCTGTTTTATATTTTCCCGTCTGAAATTTTTAAACAAAAACAGTATTTGTATAATAATGCGAAACAATGTAAAAAAGTATTTTTTTGATAGATCACTACAAAAGCAGGAAATAGTGTTTACTGAATTAATAGACAATCTTTGATTATTAATTTTTTAACCAAGCACAAGATCCGGGCACTTTTTTTTATTTAATAAAAAACAAGTAGTAATGCTTGCTTCAGCTGACTCTGGTATGTGAAATTTGGAAACTATACGTGTTATCAAATTCTCCTTTGCGCAGGAATTTAGTGCACAAGGATAAACTGTTTTTCTCATTTTTTTAGACAGTAAACTGAAAAACGCTTAACGTATCAAGTTTGTAAACTTTAGATGAACATAAATTTAATTCATGCACATTTTTCAAGCCAAATAAATAATATTGTACAAACTTTAAAGTCAGCTGTCCCTCGATTTTCGTCATTTCGGCCGTCATTACCGTACGTCTTTTTTTCTAGTTAAATATTGTAGTTACAATTGAGTAATGAATACAGAAATATTAAGCGATTTGTTTAATACAAGGTTCTATAAAATCGAGCTTGAAACATTAACCATTTTTTTTGTGAATCCGATATTAAAACTGGAAAGTGAGTTTTGACAACAAAAACATAATTACCGTACGTGAGTTAAAACCCAGTTTCGGAGTGAAAAAAAAATACAAAAACCATTCCATTACTTGCTCAGCGGTGTTTTCTTTCATAAGTAGGTGACTTTTTATTATTAAAATCTATTTTTTTTTTTATAAATATTAAAAAAGGCTAAACTTCATCAATTTTCTCGCATCATTCCCGTACGGTACAATAGAGGAGTGTACGGCTGCTTATATGCGCGTGCGTGTGGATCAGGTGGGCCGGTTTGTTTTCTGTTTCCTAACCTCTATCTATAAATATACAGATCTCAATAAGAATTGAGCTAAACAAGTTTATTAGAAAGAAAGAGATGTGTTACAAATTATATTACAGCACAGGTAGGTAGATTTGTTATTAATAATATATTGTATACTTTATGTAATTTTTATTCACAATTGTCACAAATGAATTAATTTTGTAGGTTTCAAATTTTATGTGTAGCCAGTCTCAATAAAAAGTAGAACTTCTCTTGAAATTAACATAAATAATAATTTACAATAGTTAAATATTTCGTTTTTCCTAAATGGCATGCGTTACAGTATTCGCTCTTAAACTTTTGAAAAACTCGCGCTCTCTTTCATCAAACTCTTAACCTCAAATCCACTTTCCGTATTTCATGCAAGAATTTCATTATTATTTGTTATTTTCAAAACTGCACCTTTTGGATTTCAAATTTTTATATGTGATATAACCGATTTCCGTTATGAAATAATTAATTTCTAATAATAATTTGATTGCCACTGTTGGTGCAAAGTTTGCCGATAATTTGACAATTACCCATACGTCATGTAAAATTATGCCTTTGCTGTATTCTCAATATTTGTCATCCTAGGTCACAAAAGAACTTCTTTTTGACTGCAAGTAAAAATTGAACAATTGAGAAAAAATTATTCATGGTCATTGAAATTAAAAGATTCGAACTTTTGAAGATACACATTTTTTCGTTTAAAGTTACGAAAACTAATCTTCAAATTAAAATTGGTAATTTAAAGCCGTTAAACTGAAATTTTTTTCAATTTTTACTTAAATTTCATCAATTCTTTCTTAAATGTTCAATTTTCACTTGCAGTCAAAAAGTTTTTTTTTCGACCTTGAGCGACAAATTTGGAGAACAGTGCAATGACATAATTTTAAATAACATATGTGGTGTCCAGTCGATTGATATATGTTTGAAAAAAAGCTTCAAACGTCCAGTTTTTTGTTGTTTAATAGCGATTATTAATATATATTGCGTATATTGCGCAATATTGTGCATTTCAATTTAAAATTATTCAAGCGCCCCTGAATGTTTACGTTTTGATTCCCCCGATTCAGTAACAAGGCTATTTGCAGGCAACTCATAACACTGTTATTAAATCGGGATCCGAGTGTATTTTGAAAATTTGCCATCCTAGGTCGGAAAGGAACAAGTTTTTGGCTGCAAAACCTGTAACATCCTGTAGTGGTACTTTTTCGTAAATTCTTGTAGGAAATTAAAACTACTATAGAATACAGCAATATACCAAAAAAATACAATTTTGGTTGTCATTCGTTGTATTTGTAGATTCCTGTAAAAGTTGTTTCAGTCTTTTGTACTTTTTTGTAAAAAGTTTTTTTTAAGACATAATAGACGTTTTCTAAATTTAAGAAAAGGCCTTTTAAGATGAAGTGTCACTTAGAAATAAATAAAACAATATAGTTCGAAGAATAAATTTAAAAAAAAATTTCAACAAAATAGTGTAAAATTAATTAGGTTACCTACGGAAATTACTCCGATTAGGGTAGGATGGGGCGAAATGAGCCACTCAATTTTCTCGCAATCTATCATTTCTTTTGTAACTGTTATTTGTACTCAAATCAGAAAAAAAGTTATCCAACTTCCTTTAAAAAAATTTTCGCCTTATGTTGCATAAATTTGGAAAAACTAAAGTCAAAAATTTGAAGACCTGTATTCTGCTAGTTTTCATTTGTTTAGAAACTCCAGGAATCACACAAAATCTCATATTAGATATTTTTCCCGTGGTTATTTAGATTTCTTATTCATTAAACCTTTCATTTTCAACAGATTTTTATTTAGTTGTAAAACAGAAATAGGTGAAATTTTTATTTTACTTGCCAGTGTCATATGGGGCGGAGCAAGCCACTGTTCTGGGGCGGTATGAGCTACCTCATCCTGTGTACATTAACCTAACCTCTTAGTGTAGCAGTCAGTAGATCAAGATGCAATTTTTTAGCGAATCAGATTGTGCAGTGTGTTAATTATGGTGCAAACGTATAAAAAACTAATCTTGTCGCATAAATGCTCAGAAAAAGTTTGACAGATGCACTGTTATAGGTCTGTATTAGAAAATAATATGAGTTGCTGGCAATCAGAAGAGAGCACTGTTTTTCTGGTATATTTCTTAAGTAACTTTGTTTGAAAACTCGTGAAATGCTATAAAAATGAAGAAAAAAAACATTCTTATGGTTGAAAAATACGGCAAACATATCAAAAACTGCTTAAAACCCCAGTATATATGAAATTCAGCGTCATGTAGTAGACCAGTCTAGTATGTATTAAGGAGTTTTCTTAGTGTAGAATTTAACCTTCACTGAGACAATATACTAGCGTAAGACGAAAAACTGTTATATTTATTTCTGTTATACAAATATTTAAAGATTGTTAGATATAAATCAGGTTTTCTATTCACTGTTTGTAGATTTAATTAGGGTAGAGGTTGGGATTAAGAATCGCATCATTTTGACGTTAAATACTTTAAGTGTTCCGTAAAATTTCCGAAAAATATGTGTAAGATATTTTTTTGTTTTATTATACTCTCATTTAACAATACTCGTACTTATAAATAATATTTAATGAGTTATTTAATTGAGTGGCCCATACCGCCCCGGTGCCTGGCTGATCCCGCCCCAGGCGCGGGGCGGTATGAGCCAAGTGCACTACTTTTTCATTTTCGTTTCTAATTCCGCGGATACTCTTTTATTTATTTTTATTTTGGCAAAATTATGAATACAAATGTTTGTAGAATATATATAACAACTTGCTTTCGAGCAATGAATTAACAGATTTTAAATACTGACGTGAAAAAGACAACTATGCTCATCTCGCCCCACCCTACCCTATCTGGATTGCAATTTCATTACTTGGATCATCACCAAAATTATTGTTAATCAATTGGATTAGAAGTAGATTACAAGTGGATTACTTGAAATTACAAGTGGATTACAAGTGAATTATTCTAGATCAGAAGTTTATTACAAGTATATTGCTCCAGATAAGAACTGGATTGCAAGTTGATTGCTTCAGATAATAAGTGGATTACTGAAAATTAGACGTTGATCACAAGGGGATTATTCCAGAGAAAAAGTAGTTTTCGGCGAATTACAAGTGAATTACTGTGGAATGCTTGGATTACTCCAGGATACAAGTGTATATCTTCATATTATAAGTGGATTACTTCGGATTACAAGGTAATTATTCCGGCTCAGAAGATTACTACGGAAGACTGTAATTACCACGCATTGCAACTAGATTACAGGTCGGATGACCTAACGGTCCACAAGATTACCAGAGTTGTTTTCCTCGCCTAATTATTATATTTAAAACTGTATATTACATTCCAGGCACGATGATCAATCCTCCGGGAAAACATGGATTGAATTTGGGAAGTGTGTGGACTTTCGATTCGGGGAGCAGGAGGCTTACAAAACAGATTCGGAATGTTAGTTTAAGCAGTGGATTCGTGTTTAACCCAGCTCTTGATCCTCCCAAAATATATTACATTGATTCTCTGACATACAAAATCGTAGCCTACAATTAACATAGTGCACAAGGAATTATTGATAAGTTTTTGAATAAAAATTTGCGTTTCAGGACAAAAATTCTCTATTCCAAGTCAAAGAATAATTCTTTATGAAAATTCCCTGTCCTCAAATATGCATTATTATTTTTTTACTGAAATATCCTATCGATAGTTTAATTTACAACAAAACTGTTAAAAAGTACCTTTCCTGTTTTCCCTCCGTGGGAGGCTCTGGATGCCAATGAGTGGCTGGTTTCTCCTAGTCGGGCACCTAGATGGTATCCGACTGTAGTGCGTTAAAAAAGAAAAGGGGTATTGAGACCTTCTCCCAGAAGACGCTTCTTGTGCAGTAACTAGGGAGTATGGCGCCCGGAAGGCATCACACGTTAGTACTGCACAAGAAAGTGACTTCTAGTCAAGTACCTAGAAGGTACAAAATCGTAATGCGTTCAAAAAGGGGTACTGAGACCCGCCCGGAAACGCTTTTCGTGCAGTAACCAGAGAGGATAGCGCCCGAAGGTCAACACACGCTAATACTGCACAAGGAAGTGGATTCTCATCAAGTACCTAGAAGTTACAAGATCGTAGTGCGTACAAAAATGGCTACTAAGATCCCTTCGATGCAAGAAAGACCATTAGTCCTAAAAATGACTATTTGGCGTCGGTTGCATTGGATAGCTCTGAAAGGAGCTGTTGAATTGATTTGAGTTTGGTTCGGGAAAACTCGGTATGAATGCTAGAATGCGGTACAGTGAAATAATCTGAATTTGGACCAAAAGGAAATAAGCCAGCTCGATGGGAAAATAGGGGAAAAGGAAAAACACAAAAGGGCTCAACTTTGACTTATCTTATTTATAACAATTATCTTTCTTTCTAAATATCATATTTGTCTTAATTCGGAAATGAGATGGCCAACTCATTTCTCCATTGAGTCAAATAGAACAGATTTTTATATTTGGTATCTCGTTAGGCATACGTTTCAAAGCGTAGGCTAGAGAGAGTGAGAAAGACAGAGAGAGATTGAGAGCAGATATCTGGCAACAAATTGAGCCTTTTATTACGAGAGACTCAACTTGCTGCAGTGCCTTTCAACTAAATATTAATTTCGCTCATCGGTTTTTTTTTAAATTTTTTGCGCTAAAGGCATATATCAACTCCATCCCTTCCTGAGTTGCTGGGAGTAGCTCGCCCTGAGCTGCTTGAAGTAGGTTATCTTGAGCGGCTGGAGGTAGCTCGTCCTGAGCTGCTCGAAGTAGCTCGCCTGGAGCGGCTGGAGGTTGCTCAACCTGAGCTGCTGGAGGTAGCTCGGTCTGAGCTGCTGGAAGAACCTTCTACGCGTTCGTCGATGGTCCAAAGCCCGATTTGGTTAGGCGCGAAGCCTTGGCTGAAATGTTTATTCTTATTTGATAGTGGATAATTGTTCATTAAGACCTGGTGACCAGGTTGATAGCGCCACACGTCCTCGTCAGGGCCGGCGTTGTTGCGGTGATAATGTCTCTGGTGAGCCCTGGCTTCTTCTTCTCTTTGCAGCCGTTCCAGCGGCAAAGGTGTAATGGCAACGTCGAAACTACATTCAACGTGTCGTCTTGAGGTTTTTCCCAGCAAAAGGTAACTGGGTGTCTGGCTAGTAAGGGCATTTCTTCGGCGGCGCATGCCGAAGACGATCTCAGGCAGAAATCGATCTTATTGACGATAAGCCCCTAGTCGATTTTTAAGCGGATACCTTCCTTTATTTCTTGATTACGCCGCTCGAGCGAATTGGCACGTGGGTGATGTACCGGCGTGTTCCACAGTTCGCAGTTCAATCTGCGGCAGGCATTGATCCACTGTTGGCTGATGAAGTGGCAGCCATTGTCGCTGAGGATTTGTCTTGAGTATCCCCAGCGAGAAAAAACTTCTCTCTTTCCATGAGAGCGATGAGCACCCCAACTTTGGATAAGCCTAGTGGGAATGCTTCGGTCCATCGTAAGAAGAGGTCGTGAACTACCAGGATTAATTTTTCCCGAATGTCGTGGTCGGATGTGAACCCATTAAATCTAGGGCAACGGTGTCCCATGAATTTTTCGAAGTTCGTGGCCTCAGGTTTTCCTGCGTTGTCGAGCGCAAAGCTTTAGTGCATATGCAGAGGTGACAGCTTCCTATGTATTTTCGTGTATCGCGACGCATTCCGGGCCAATAGGAACGTGTTTGAATGTCCCGGAGTGTCTCGTCCATCCCTGGGTGTCCTGTGAGTGGGGTGTCGTGATGGTTACATAGAATTTGGTCGACGGATTCGCTGGGAATGCGAAATGACCAATCAAGTTCGTTGGGATGGCGTTTCCAGAAACCATGATTGTCCAGGCGATGTTCCTGGACGTAGCGCTCTTCGCACGCGTTTCTTTGTGGCAGCTCTCGTAGTTCATGCCATCTCTCGATTTCCCGGTTGATTACTGGGTCGGGCTGCTGGGCATCGCAGATTTCCTCGAAGAGGGAGCGGCCTCTCAGGTTGTTGATTCGTGGTGTTGCCGCGTTTACGATATCCTCGATGCGTTCTGGAAGAGGGGGTGACATGACCCACAGGTCAGATTCCCCTGTAAACTGCGCCTCTGGTGCTGGGTGGCGGAAGTCATCAGCGAGCTCATTGTACTTTCCTGGGCAATGCTCGAGGGTGAGTTTGAACCGACTAAGATAACTGTCTTATTGCGTCCTCGAGCTACTGATGGTATCTTTTGATGGCCCATATAGCGGCGAGGCATTCCTGTTCATTACAGTGTTATCGGATTCCACTGGCTTGAAAGGATATAGGGCAGACCAGGATCAGGCCGATCCAATTCTGGTGGGTCCTTCATTAGCTTCACAACTGCATCGAAAGCGAACTGGGCTGACAATGTCGAACGATATGTGAGGCTGGTGTTCAGGAAATCTGTGAGCGCGACAGCAATTTCGCCGAAGTGCGGGACATACTCTCGTAGCCAGCCGCAAGTAGCCAGGAAACTGCGTAGTTGCTTCCTTGTTGGGGGTGGTTTTGCCGTCTGAATGGCGCGCACGTGTTCTGGCTGGGCTTGGAATATGTCTGACGTGATGAACTTTCCCCAGTAGGGTCCCAGGACCTCGCGCATTAGTTTCTGGAAGGTGCTCGGTGCGTTATTAACTCCGAAATACATCACCCGGAACTGGTACTGCCTCCCTTCCGAAATTGTGAAGGCAGTGTACTTGCGAGATTCGGGGTGTAGTGGAATCTTCCAGTACCTGCTCTTTAGGTCGATAGTCGAGGAGATACGTGCCTGTCCCACGTCCTTTAATGTCTTGTGGATTATGGGCAGTGGCTGTGCTGAGTCGATGGTAAGGTCGTTCAGCTTTCGGAAATCGACGCAAAATCTCTTTGTGCCGTCTTTCTTCGTCTGGAGCAGGGGAGGGGAGCTATAAGTGGAGGATACTGTCTCAATGATCCAGTTAGCCAGCATCTCGGGAAAATCAGCGTCCAGGACCTTCTTGTTCGCGTCGGATACCTATTATAATATGAAATAATGAATGAGCATAACAATACCGTAAATATAAAGAATACATGTATGTGACCGTCTGCAAAGAAAGGGACCTAATTCGTCAAAGCTGAATTTCACAGGATGGGCGATCGTAGCAGAGTCCGCAAGCCAGCATTTGAGTAATGGGGATGCGTATTCGAAAAGCACCCCCTCCACTTACCACTACACTTTTAGGCACGGGCCAGTGGAGCTCACGGATACATTGCGTACAGCTGTAGTGTAGGCCTCTCATTCGGTCTCTGGGTATCTCTGGGTACGCTTACCATGCCCATGTTTGTAGCTTAATAACAAGAAAAGTATTTAACTTGAAAAATTTCTGGTTATTGGAAATAGAATACGAACTCAGAAACTATCAATTGGCGTAACAAACTGAAAATCGATTTTTTCCGCATTAGGTCCCTTTCTTCGCGTACAGTCACATATATATATAACGATAAGGTACACTAATGTACACACGAGTAGCATTACTATGATAAATCAATAATTATTTTTATTCGATGGATGGTGCGTAGATCCTGGACTTTTAAACATAAGGCTTTGAAGTTATTCTGTGTAAACAATTGCTTCAGTATAAATGTCGGAATGCGGTGCAGTGAAATAATCCGAATTTGGGCCAAAAGGAAATAAACTAGCTGGATGGGAAAATAGGGAAAATAAAAGACTAAACTAATTAAACAAATTAAACAAAATATCTGTATAAGTAATCTGCTAAACGAATTATCTACGAAAAAGGCGGTGTTTTTTGGCCAGAAAGTATGAATTTTCAACCCAAAAAATACGAGTTTTAGGTATAATAATAAATGAGTTTTCAACTGAATGGAGTGAATTTTCAAACAAATAGTTAAATTTTTAATCAAAAAGTTTTATTTTTTCTATAAAATATGAAATTTTTTCGATTACGAATGAATTTTTATAAAAAGAAGACAAATAGTTAACCAAAATGATCAATTTACAACCAGGTAGATACGTTTTCTAATAAAAACGCTAAATTTTCAAGCAATATGAGAATTTTGAAGCAAACTGTTGAATCTTCAACAAATATAGATAGATTTTCAGAGAAAAATGGAATTATTAGTTAAATTTTCACTTTGAAACAATGGATTTTAAATAAGAAACAGAATTTGAGCCAAAAAAATACATTTTTAACCAAAAACGTAAATTTTCAACCAAGAAAATTATTTTTCTACCATAAAGATGGAAGCTTTTCAATGAAATAGTTAAATTTTCAGTTTAAATTATTAATTTATATATCTATACCATATAAAGTTAAATGCGTATTCGTATGATGCTGCATCACATGCAAGAAGATTCAACCAAAAGAGTATATTTTTAATCAAGAAGAATAATTTTGTTCCAACAAAAGATGAATTTTTAACAAAACGCATTAAATTTTCACCAAATAGTTGAATCCTTCACAAAAAAATGGATTTTTTGTCAACAAAATTGAGTGGTTGAATTATAAGTTGAAAATAGGTAAATTTTCCACCTAGAAAGTAAATTTTCTATCAGAAGAGCAGAATTTTTAACAAAAAATATAAATTAATTAAATAGTTGAATCTTTCACAAAAAAGGATGTATTTTTAACAAAAAATCGACTTTGTTAAATTTTCAGTTGAAAACAATAATTTTGGATGAGAAGAAAGAATTTTCAACAAAATAATTGAATTTTCAACCTAAGAAAGAAATGTCAAATAAATAGAACATAATAGTTTCATTAAATGTTCAAGATTTTTGCTAATCGTGGGTAGCTACTAGAAAACATTGTTTCAAAATTCAACTTTTTTTTTGTTCTCAATTTAACCATTTTGTTAAAATTCTTTTTAGAGTATTTATTAACTGAAAATTTAAATATTCCATGTTTGTTTGAACATTTTACTTCTTCAGTTGAAAATTCAGGTATTTCGTTGCAAATTTCTGTATTTTGGCGAAACTGTATCGCTTGTGGTAGAAAATTAATCTTCTTAGTGAAAAATTTATTTCTTTTGCTTAAAAATTATTTTCATTATTGAAAATTAATTTTGTAACTATTTCATGTCTCTTTGAAGGTCAATCTTCTTCAGTTAAAAATTCAACTTTTTGTTTGAAAATTGCTGTATTTTGTTGAAACTTTGTTTTTTTTTGGTAGAATATTAATCAAAGATTTAACTTTTTGGTTTAAACTTCAACTACTATGTTGTAAATTACCTTTTTCTTTGTTGAAAATTAATGATTTTAACTGAAAATGTCAGGATAAAATTTTGCTTGATTGAATCTTAAATTTTTGTCAGTTCTATTATGCACACAAATGTAGCATTCTTTTCACTACCCTTCAGCTGAAAATCAACTATTAGCTACTTGCGTGAATTTGGCAACAATCCTTTCTTCGAGTTTTTCAAATTACCCAATCGGCATGGAGGAAAAGCGACAACAGTGCTTTCGAGATTTTCGTGACACACCTATTTTTACAGAACGATAGTTGAATCTTCAACAAAAAGGAATGAATTTTCAACAAAAAATGGAATAGTTCAATTTTCAGTTTAAAAAATCTGCCCGCTGCGTAAATTCAAAGTTTTGGTTAGAAATGCAACTAGTTGGTTAAAAATTGATTTATTTTGGTTCAAGATTCAACTATGACCTTGAAAATTAGTTTTATTTTGTTGAGTTCAACTGTTTTCTATTTATGTTAAAATCATTCTTGGTTTTAATATCAACTACTTTTTTTTTTTGAAAATTCCTAATTTCAGTTGAAAATTCAACTTATTCGTTCAAATCGGATTATTCCTTTAAAGAAAAATGATTTGCTCCAATAAGTTCCACGCTTTTCATTGATCCAGAAGCATTTGAATCAAATATTTTGTCCACATTTGAATCGAGTCGCATACGGAAATTAAAATTTGAATAACGATTCATAACCATTAAAATTTGAGAACATAAATTCGTTCAAGTAGAAGAAAATCATTGTGATACAGGAAATAAAAAATACTTATCGCTTGTTAAAACGCATAAAATTTTTACAATTAAAATCGTATACATAATTATTTGTGAAACTTCATCATACATTCATGCTATATTCACGGGATCTACACATAAACAACCCATAGAGTTTTTAGTCAAATAATGTTGCATGAAAATCTACACTACTATGTACATTTCTTTTTACATCGAGTATTATACCTCATCTAAGACTAACCTGCGAAGACACTGAAATGAATCTGAGTCGACCTTGTAATCAGCCAATCAGCGCTTATGATATGTTCGCAAATTTCCTTGATTATGTACCCCTATAATCGTACCAGAATCATCAACCTCCCCCAATTCATGAGAATTGTTTTGGACACAATTAATGAACTGTTTAGCCATTATTGATGAAATTACTACCTGCCACAAATTCAAAAATGTATCCTTTCAAAACAAGCCACTCCCTCTCACTACATAATACTCCGACCTCTCCCCCTTTTCCAATTGATCTGAGATCATTTTTGCATTTGGATCCACCTTTTGCAAAACTGCCAAATTTTTCAGAAAATCACGTCATCTATCTCCTCACATACATACGCGACGATTTCCGCTTCAATTTCAAAATCCATAACATCAATGGAAAGACTATTTGGTTGTACGGATTCAAACCTTCCACTCCAGCTTCCTGCTAAAGAAATCCGCAACAATATTGTCCTTTCCTTTGCAGTATGAAACTTTGAAGTCATACTGCTGCCAAATTATACTCCAACGAATCAATTGCAAATTAAGATAAGCGGTCGAATTGAGAAATGTTAGACCCTTATGATCTGTAATAATCTCAAATTTGGTACCTATGAGATATGTGTCAACCTTTGTGATCGAATATGCAATGACCAGGAGCTCTTTCTCGGTCGTTGTATACTTCAACTTAGCAGCCTTCAACCATCGACTCACTAAGTATATAATTCGGTGATCATTGTTGTGATCATATTGGTATAACACTCCACTAATTCCTAAATCAGAAGCATCAGTCTGGAGTTCATACGTTACACGCGGTATATAATGACTCAAACTAACACAATTCTTTACGATTCTTTGGTTTCGGAAATTTTCGAATGATTTCTAACTTATCTGTTAGGGGTCAAATACCGTCAGTCGAGAGTTAATGTCCTAAATACTTGACCTATTTTTGACAAAATATAGATTTTTCTAATTTTAACGTGAAATTTTTAACTTGTAAAACACTACACACGGAATCAAGACCTTCAAGATGGTCACAAAAGGATCCAGAAGTAGCAATCAAAAAATCGTCAGTATAAACTGTTAAAATTTCGTTGAATTGATTACCAAGAGCATAACTAAGCGCGCGAATAAACGCAGAACCCACCGTCTTCAATCCGAACGGCAATAGGCAGAACTGAAACATCTTAGAATTATGGAAAAAAGCTGTATATTTTCTACAACTTTCATGCAGCGGTATATGCCTATACCCAGTTGCTAGATCAGTAGTAGACATCGTTACACCATGGAACTTTTGCATCAATTCAATTAGCACGGTGATTCGTGATCTGACTCTATGATCTCATTTATATAGCGAGCATCCAAACATACACGCACCGAAAGATTATTTTTTACAACAATCCTTAACGGGTTACAGTAAGGACTATCTGACCTTTCAATTATGCCAGCTTCGAGCATTTCTTGAATCGCCTTATCAACTGATTCCCTATGTGCTAATGGAAGCGGATAGTTTTCTCTCACTATTGTTTTATGAGGTTTTATACTCAATTTTTATTCAAAAGTGTCTGCGCTAGCCGATTTAGGTGTGAAGAGTTCTTCGAATTCAGACATATTTGCTACAAAGGCCTCCGCCTTCTCGACACTCACACCCGTAAGTCTAGATGCAATCAACCAAACGCCCTCTGATAAATTTCTAGCGTTTGAAGAATTTTCTTAATATGACTCATGCATCATTTATAATTCATCAACAAAGTGCATCTGTTCACGATTATCTAAATCTAAATCTTTCACATGTATTAAATTAAAACCAGCATCTTCTATCGATAAAATTCTGTCCCTTGAAATGCTCATGCTTTCTTGATCTTTTTTATCAAGTATTAAATCTGAGAAAGGTAAACATTTCGAACTAACAAGTTTCGTTTTATTCGAATTATTATAATTCACAACATCATCGAATGAATCAGCAATCCTAATATCATCAATTTCATTAGCACATGGGGGCAGAAAATTCAAATCATTCGTCCTTTGATTCTCATTTCCCGTTTCAAATAAAATCATACCATTTTTCGCATGATTCTTATCACATAAAATTTCATTAATAACGTTTATTTCAAGGGCTACCAAATCTGTATTTACATTCTTAACCCAATGTTGACTATGCCCCTGAATATCAATACGAACTTCGTTATTGTAGCAATTAGAGTTAGCATCAAGTATTTATATATACATGACGTCATCAGTACGTTTCGATATCAAGAGTCTCTCAGAGGATGCGCCGTCGAACGAGGTAAATATTTCAGGAACGGGAGGCCCTTTAATTGTAAACGAGCTATTATCATAATTAATAATTGCCTTATTTCCGAGCAGCCAATCGTTTCCTAAAATGACCAAACGAGAGAGTCTTGGAACTACGAGAAAACTCGACGGATATTTTTGTCCTCCAACTTCGAGATCATACATAATCTGTTTTTTAATCATTGTTGATTTTTTTCCGCTCGCGGTGAACAGAATTACATTTGACACGGGAAATTCCGTTAATTTTCCATGGAGCATTAAATAATTATGAAATGTTTCGGAAATTGCAGAAATCTGACTACCGATGTCAATCAATCCAGGAATTGATACAGAAAAGAAGCGAACAATCACGCAAGGGCATAAGGAAATGCGAGAACTTTTCTCATGAGTTTCATTATCAGCTGATTCCTCAAGATCATCAGATAATTTTTCAAAATCATTACAAGTGTGTTGGCGCGAAGTTCCCATTGAAAACATCGCGCCTAATACGAGTTTAAATTACCGGTGAATTGCGTAGATGCACTATGATTCATTTGCATTAAAACAGGTGGTGGGTGTGTACTCATGTCAGGTGTAGGCAATTAATAATTTTGTCTGATAGAATTTATTCCAAGAGATGCATGTTGTGAAGCACTGTGGCCTAATTCGGTTTGAGCATTCGAGATACTGGCACAACTATAATTACAACATGATCGATATTGATTCTTTTGGACTTGCATATTTTGCAATTTAAGTTTATTATGTCTGAAATCATCACTATTTTGATCTTGGGTATTAGATTGATTTTGATTTTGTTTCTTTAGATTGCCCATTTTATCGTGAAAGGTCAAATCCAATTGGGAAAGCGCTTGAGAAATTTCATCGAAATCAGATAAATCAACTGTCCCCAAAGCCTCGCGCGAACTGGCATCTGCTGAATGATAGTGTAATGTATTTCATAGGCCTCAATTTTTGGTAAAAAATACTGGGCCTCTTTAATCTGGTTCAAAAATTATGTTTGTAAATTGTCCTTATTGGACTCAAAACGCTTCACCAACCAATGGGACTTTATTCTAACCCTTATTGGAATAGAATAAAACTCATCTAAATATTTTGTTTTGAAATCGTCATAATCAACAAAAGAATTTCTTTTTGTATCAAACCATGCTTTTGCTCCACCTCCAAATGTGCCGTCCAAAACATTCACACGAAGATTATCAGGAATATGTTTTAATGAATAAAATTTTTCAAGTTTCTCTAAAAATTGGTTTGGATTTTGTGATCACTTGAACTTTGGAGGCTTGACTTCAATATTGAATGCACAAAGACTATTTACTAATGTTTGAATCAACTGATTTTCACCGTTGCCCTGATTTTGCTGATTCATCGGAAATACCCTGTTCCAACATAAAATTATGATTATTTACAACATTTCCTATTTCAATTAAGAGATTTTGTGGACCACCTGAGGCTTAGATACCCTGTTAATAAATAAACTGACTGGGAATGTAAGCTTTTCCTAATTTAACTCGTAATTAAATCACTTTTTTAGGGAGACCTGAAGTAATCTATGACTTTTTTGAAAATCGCATGCCAGGCCTTCCGGCTCGTCTGGCAATTGATGAGAGAGGTTGGCTCTGGGTGCCTCTTTTTGGAGGTTCACTTGTGAGGATGCAATCTCTTTGAGAATATTTCCAAACATGAAACTTGGAAAAAAAACAAATTCTTTTCATTTTCCTCAGGTCGTTGAAATTGATCCATTCACTAAATCCAGGCATCGTTCTATTAAAATAAATGCAGCCGGAGTCAGCGCATGCAGTTTAGGAGGTCCTTACTTGAGGACTTTATTTGTATCAACAATGGGACATGGTACTCATGCTCCACGTGGAGAATACGATTTTGGTGGTCATATTTTTGCTGTCACTGGCCTCAGCTCGAAAGGAATGCCGACAACAGAATGCACGTTGAAATAAAATCACATATACGATTACGAAACTATGTACTTCAATAATTCGAGGTCAATAATAAAGAGTTTCGTTATTTGAATTGAAAGTTCCGATCATTTCTTTATTTATTCACCAAATTTCTCGCAACAATTCATTATTAATCACAATCAGTTGAGGGGGAACGACTCAAAATGCGGGCAAGCGCATGTGGATTACTCCGTGTTACCTAAGATCACTTCAAATTCCATAGGATGACTCTGGATTACCAATATTGGATTACTTGTATTAATTATATAATAATCATGGTAAATTACTCCGCCTATGTGACTTTTCAACCAAAATCAAAATAGGGGAGCCGCGGCGAATTCGGCGCGGCGGCTAATGTGGCACATTCGAGTTTTCGAATATTGACGCATTTTCTGCTTGTGGATGTAGTTTCATTATTTGTATATATGTTTTTAACGTTACACTATTAAAAAATTGGGATAGTTCCGAGCTTCTTGAATGCCTTAGAGTTTAGCATTTTGAGTTAAATTAATCAACTTTTATGTAAAAAATCTTTGTTAAATACTATTCACATGCGACTAATATGGCGCATTCGGGACTAAAATCGGCAGGTAATATGAAGAATTGTTTGAAAAGTTTCCCCATTGATAATTATTTGAATATATCCTTCATCATGTTATTTTTCATATTGGTGAATCATTCTGCGCTGTTAACAACATTTTTTTTCTTGACGTCCCAGCAGACATAACCCTCAAATCATTATGAGACATTCTGCACTGTTAAAAAAACATTCTTACTTGAAATTTCGGCAGACGTAATCCCTCGAATATGTTACTAATATTAAACCTAAATATATTCATCTTATTTATATTAAATTTAACTAATTTTTGTTTTTGATTTGTTTTTTATTCAATAATTATGAATTGAAATCGAAACGCGCCACATTACCAAACAAAGTAGGACAACGGTACTTGGCGCAGCTGCACTTTTTGGAAAACACATTAATTGACTGTTTTAATGAACTTCAATTAAATTATCTCCATGCACAGAGCATTAGTAAGATATTGGCCTAAACAAAATATATTTTGTTACAATATTTCACTTTATATTTTAATTTTCATCATGCATTTTCCTTTATGTGCGTCGCATTCGCCGCCGCTCCCCTATATGAGCTTTTAACGAAATAGTTGAATTTCCAACCAAAAACATGAATTATCAATCTAAAAGATTAATTTTATAGCAAAAATGTGAATTTCAAACAAGATACATGAAATTTCAATCAAGCCGTTGCATTTTAAAATGAAGAAGCTAAATTTTCCATTAAAAACTAAATAGTTAAATTTTCAATTGAAAAATTATTTTCAATAAAAAAAGAACATATTTTCGAAAAATAGATCAATTTTCATCTAAAGAGATGAATTTTTAACTGAAATAATGAATTTTCAACTGAAATAGTTAAACTTTTAGTTAGAACATTAATTTTCGACCGGAAACAAAGATTTTTTAACAAAATTGTTGATTTTTTCAAAAAGCAATTAATTTTTAACCAAGAGATGAATTCTCAACAAATGACGTAATATTTTCTGATGTTACGGTTCTGATCAGATAAATGCCGTGAATAATCTGATGTTAATTGTTTTTTGCCCACTGGTCTAATATCAATATTTTTACATTCTTGTCAAAGAAGGTATCAGATTTGTCTAAAATTTGACCTCCGTTTTTGTCAAATGTCCACGTTTTGAGACCCTCTGAAACCGAAAATCAAGTTTTCGCGAATATGTCTGTGTGTTTATCTCTTTGACAGAAAATTTACCTACTTGATTGAAAATTTCACTAGATTTTTGAAAATTTTTTTTATTAGTTAAAAATTTATCTCTTTGATAACAAAAACTAGTTTGTTTAAAATTATTTTTTATGGGGTTTGGAATCCATTTTTTCAAGTGCAAACTTATCCGTTTCATTTTTTGTTAAAAATTGATCGTTTTTAGCTTAAAATTGAACTCGAGTTAAAAATGATCCTTACTGTTGAAAACTTATATTTTGTAGCTGAAATTGAAAATTCAACTGTTTTGTAAAAAATTCGTCTTTTTAGCTTGGAAATTTAAAAATTTGATAGAAAATTTTAATATTCGGTTGACGATTGGAAAAGTTAGTCGAAAAATTCCACTTTTGATTTTTGGTGA
Organism: Andricus grossulariae; assembly: GCA_011634705.1. Lineage (NCBI taxonomy): Eukaryota > Metazoa > Arthropoda > Insecta > Hymenoptera > Cynipidae > Andricus > Andricus grossulariae. The sequence goes on from JAABKJ010002674.1 coordinate 21,957, forward strand.
TACCCCCCCCCCCCACCCAATTCGTTCTTTTTCCGGGAAAATAAATTTTGTTCAATTTTTCTTTTAACGTTAACCCGAGCACCGGGCAAAAAAAAAAGTTTTAAAAGAAGTACTTGCTATCAAGTTTTTGTGAATTAAAGTATAGTCACTTCTTAAACAGCATTCAAGGAATAATTTTCACCTAATAACTTTTAATTTTGATATCCCCAATCCCGTTATAATTGTGTTTACAACATAAATGATTTTTAATCGATAATTGACGAGTTTCTAAGTATTTTTTAAATAATTTCAAATTGTTTAAACAATTATTATTTGTTTGAACCATTTGCTTCTGTAAATTGTAAAAAGTTGTTATCTTTCGGGATAAATTATACAATATTGATGAATGTCAAGAGTATTAGTTCTTGTATTTATTGGAAACTTCAACTATTTGGTTGAAAATTCATTCATTCTGTTTTATGATTCATATTTATGATAGAAAATGAACCTGGTTTAACATACTTGGTAATTATTTAAACAATTTTCATTTGTTTAAACGTTTTTTCTTCCTATAAAGCGAGAAAAGTTATTATTTTCTGGAATTAATGACACGATTAACGGATGTTGAAAGTAATATTTCCTTCTGAAGGATATTTAGCAATTCCTTGAACAATTTTAATTTGTTGAGGAAATTTTTCTGTTTGTATATCGCAAAAGAATGTTGAGAGCAATTTTTTCTTTATACATCTTGCAATTATTTAAACAACTAAAAATCATTCACTTGCGCCTGTTCTTAGGGAGGTGGAAAAAAGTCTAGATTTTTTGAATCTCTTACAATATGTCGCTTAATATTCAGTTTTTCCTTATATCAGAACGTATACCCTATATTATTTAAACAATAATCATTTGTTTGAAAAATTTAATTCAAATGCTCTAAGTATAGTGCTTTTTCCCTTGAAATCAGCCCCGTAAATAATTGGAATCTGCGAACTGGAAATAATTTGCATGTAGATCTTTCCTGAATGAAACAGAACAGAGAAGTAATTTTGAGAAAAAAATTACTATACTTTTCTTACAGCAATTATTTAGGCAAATAAAAATTGCTTTCTGAGAATTTTTAAGGGTTTCAAGATGATACAAATATTATCTCAAGATATCGAAAATTGTGAAAAAAGAATCTGGAAGATTTTAAGGCAATTTTAGGAATAATTTAAGTCAATTTAAAAGATATTCAGGAATTTCATAAGTTTTGAGGAGATTTAAAACATTCTAAAACTTGTTGAATCGTTATTCGGAATTTTTATTTTGTATTTAAAATTATTTTTCAAAGACATAGAAAAGTACACGCATTTACGGAGCGCGATAGAAGATGCTAGTTTAAAAAAATAATGCTCAACCTTGGATAAACAAGAATATCTAAAAATTATTATTTAACATTTATCTTCATGTTAATTTTTTGTATAACCTAATCACCTGGAAAAATTATATTTTTCAAAAATTTTATATATATATTTATATATATATGTATGTATATATATTTATCCAAGTGTCAAATAAACGACGCAACGCTTGTTGGGTATGCGCTATTAGAGAAGAGATTATTTTTAGCGTCAATAAAGCCAGTTAACAAATAAATTGTCTAAATAATTTCTATTTTTCTCGCAATATGTAGCCTTCCTCTTGTTTCAATGAGGCTGAAAATGTTATATATTGATGTTCTTTTATCAATCAGAGGAAACTTTTCACGCACCCGAAAAAATTGTTGACTCTGCAAACCAGAAATTATGAAATATTTGTTTCGGTGATCTGTTTCTAATTTCTGATATCATAAAGAGCAAATCATAATACGCTCAATCTTAAACCATAAAATATTAAATAGAATTTCTAGAAAATTTTTCAAATTTGGATACAAATTTAACGAACTACATTTTTCTTTAGTTTTAATTTCATTACTTTTATCATCAACCTATTTAGGAATCAGAAAGCAAAAAAAAGCTTTTTAGAAAATTTGAAAGGTTTTAAGAGAATGAACAAATTTTTCCTAAGATTCTTAAAAAGATTATTTGTGTTTGTTTTTAAATTCATCATAAGAGAATTTCAAAAAAGATATCAAATGATTTTTAAAATTTCTGAACAAGAATCTGAAAGATATTTCGAAATTTTAGAAGTTTTAAAAAGATTGACAGACAATTTGAAATTTGCTAAGATTTATAAGAATGTAAAATAAAATACAGATTCTTGAAGATTGCGGAAAGAAGAAGCCTTTTTAGATTTTAAAAAGGTTTTAAGAAAATCGAAAAAAAAGTTCCTAATATTTCTGTAAAAATTTCAAATTATTTTCCATTTTGAAGAATGAACTTTAAGAGAAATTTGAAAGAAATTTCAAAACATTTCAAATGGTTATCGAAAAAAAAGTTTTTTATGAACTTTGAGACGTTTCAAGAGAATGAAAAAATTTTCTTAATGTTTCCAAACAAATGTTTAATGTTTTTTTTTTCAAAATCATATAGAGAAAATTTCGAAAGAAATTTCCAAAAATGTCCAAGAAGATACTGGAAGATTTTAGGGCAATTTTTTAAATTTTGCAGGATTAAAAAGAAAATGAAAAAATTGTAATTACTTTGAAAGATATTGAGAAGGCTTAGAAGTTTCGAAAAAAAATTCAGTGAATGTTTGAAGAGTTTTAGAAAAAATCGTTTCTTACATAGAAAAACTAATATAAATTATGATAAATATGTTCGCAAAATTGGAAAAATGGATAGCATTAGTTCACATTTTTGATCAAATATTTCAAAAATTACATTAACAAATTTCAGTCGGCAATTTTTGGACTACGATTTCCTGAAAAAATGTTTTAAATGCTTCCAAACGCGCACTTTAAGAATCTTATATATGAAACAATTTATTTCTCAATGTTTCTAAATATTATTGATAAGAGAGAATTTCAAAATATTTAAGAAATTCTGAAACAAGAATATGGAATATTTTGAGGCAATTTTCAAAAAATGTGAAAAAATAGTCATTTTATTTCAAACACCTTGTAATCCAGAACACAGAAAAGTCATGTGCAACCATTGAAGTTAATTAAATAACAGAAAGTAATCTATATTCTCTGTATTTTTTAATTTAAACAATTTTCTATAAATTTAAAATAATATTTGGCTTTTTTTTATATTTTTCAACATGATAATAATTTTTCAAACATTCTGAACATGCCAATGTAAAACTATGAAGAAAAAAGTATTATGAGAATAATGAAGAAATTGCGTTTATTTAAAAAAAATCTAATTGTTATATTCACCTACAAAATATTGCAAATGGTTTATCCAAGAAGCTGTTCATCACAGGCACAGAAATTGTAATACTAAAATAAAAGCCTCCTCCTTCATCCAGAAAATTATTATTTGCACACTTATTGTAATTAATGTCAATCAAAAAAATATCTCATGGATTATATTGTTACGTCTCAAGAAACATAACACAGCCCCACAAAGAGAAGTAGGTTGTCCGACGGAGAAGAGTAGCCATATCCTATGGATTTTGGGTTGCTGAATCCGAATCCAAGGTCAGAATTCCGCCATCACCCTCAGATTTTTTTGCAACCTCAAAAAACATAGTTTTCTTGGCGATTTTTGCATTAAAAAAGATGTAAAAAACCTCGTGCTTTCTTTTCAATTTCAATCACAAATTCAGATCCAGCGGTAAAAAATACATAGAAATGGTCTCTTTTGGTCCGCTGGGCCCAATACTTTGCGGTGGGACAGGGACGGCACAGAGAACAATACCGTAAAACCTTGCCGAAAAAAATTTGATGTTTCGCCAAACCAGAGTAGTCACATTCTGTTGCTTTCGTGTCGCTAAATCTAAATCCGAACTCAGAATTCCAAAATTAGCTCTTGTGCACTTCCTTACCTCAAAAAATTTGTTTTCGTGTTGATTTTTTTGCTGATAGAAAACATGTTATCGAACAATACAAGCTTGTTCGGAAATTCTGACGAAGTATAAACATTTAGCGGTTCGAAGTACATAGAAATTGTCTATTTTCGTCCGCTCAGCTAAATTTTTTGTCTGGGGGGAGGGGGTTGTACAGAGACCTCACTATTTTGACGAAAGAAAAAGTTCATCATCATCATCATGTTGACATCCCATTTTCCTTGATATCGCTGCTCCTTCGTCTTTATATCCTGATGAAATCAGCATGTACCCTCTTTATTCAGAGCCTTTACCAATTGTTTCATCAGGCCTAATTTAATGTGAAGTGGTGGCAGAAGTACTTCAGGAGAATCCACTCTTGGTTCCATCAGGACTTCCTTAGACCCAGGTTCTGAAGATGTCCTTGTCGGCCACGATTTTTTGTTGCAATGTTTTCTCCGATCTCTACTATCCCATTAGAAAAGAAAGCACGGGTATTATGTGTTTCCTTTTTGTTCACCCAATAATATTGTAATTATTTTCAGATCCCCACAAATTCTTCAGTTGCGTTCCGAGTACTTGATTTTTTTTAGTACTGTTTTGAGAGTTGGGTAATCTTCTTTCATCTTAACCGACTGCGCGACAGGAATAGGGGCACATACATTAGTATTATGTAATAACACAGCTTTCAATCTTTCCTTTGAAGAATCTATAAAGAATCTCCACTCATCAGCTTTGTAACACCCAGATTTTAGTTTATGATCAATCCATTAACGTCGTGACAATAAACAAATGAATTTTCTTTATCTGGAGAAAAATATCGTCGATATTCTTTTTCTCGTTGTCTATAAAAGTACGCGCTCACTGTAGTTGCTCCTGCAACATTATGTTTTAACCACGCTGCAAGATATTCTGCTCCATCTTTCGGCGAACCCAAATCTCGTACAAGATCGTTTACTTTCTCCTGAGAAATTTCCTTCGACTTTTCCTTAACGTTATGAGGACTATAGTAATCATTATCACTTCACTGACTATCGCTATAAGTCTCATTTCCGATTTCACTTTCAAATTCATTTATTAAATTTTTGTCCATCTCAATTGGTTTTTTTTTCAGCTGACTTTTTTGTATTGATAACGGTTTTTTCCATATAGAGGGCACACGGATTTTCAATTTTTTCTTGTCATTGCTTGCTCTTCGCAGCATTAAATGACAAGAGCTACATATTGTCTTCGGAACCCAACTACAATCTTGATTGGAAATTTCGAAACCAAAGAGTTGTCGATACATATCTTTGATATTGTGACTTATGTTCCTGCGGTTTTTGGCTATTTCGCATCCACTACAAACATAACAAAAGACGTCGATTTTTTTATCACAAATGTGAGATGAAGTTCTTCTCGTAACATCAGATCCTATTGTAGCCAAGTTACCCACTACAAAAGAACTGTGGTTGCCTGATGATGACGGCTGCGAGCCCGCTTTTCCACCCTGACCAGTCGCCGATACTGGGTTTTTGAGGCCCTGCATCGTAAAAAGCTTGCTACCTTTTTCCATGACTCTT